>CAJDSM010028361.1:0-10969 GCA_903981925.1 Ostrea lurida
ACAGAACTCAGTACCAATACACAGAACTCAGTTCCAATGCACAGAACTCAGTACTCAGCTATTGGGGTACCCAGCTATTAAGGTACCCAGCTATTGGGGTACCCAGCTATTGAGTTACCCAGCTATTGGGGTACCTCAGCCGCAGCTGTACATTGACAGCATCTCAGGCGAGGTAGTGTTATAGTTACCGCATCAGCCGTATTGAGGTTTACCCCAGCTATCTGAGGTACCTAGCTATTGAGGTACCCAGCTATTGGGGCAAACCCAGCTATTGAGGTACCCAGCTATTTGGGGCACCAAGACCCAGCTATTGAGCTACCCAGCCAGCTATTGAGTTACCCAGCTATTGAGATACTCAGCTATTGGGGCACCCAGACCCAGCTATTGAGCTACCCAGCCAGCTATTGAGTTACCCAGCTATTGAGGTACCGAGCTATTGAGTTACCCAGCTATTGAGGTACCGAGCTATTGAGTTACCCAGCTATTGAGGTACCGAGCTATTGAGTTACCCAGCTATTGAGGTACCGAGCTATTGAGTTACCCAGCTATTGAGGTACCGAGCTATTGAGTTACCCAGCTATTGAGGTACCGAGCTATTGAGTTACCCAGCTATTGAGGTACCGAGCTATTGAGTTACCCAGCTATTGAGGTACCGAGCTATTGAGTTACCCAGCTATTGAGGTACCGAGCTATTGAGTTACCCAGCTATTGAGGTACCGAGCTATTGAGTTACCCAGCTATTGAGGTACCGAGCTATTGAGTTACCCAGCTATTGAGATACTCAGCTATTGGGGCACCCAGACCCAGCTATTGAGGGACCCTGCAAGGCTATAAGTATTGCTGATATATTTTCATTCATGTTTCAAAAGCCAAGTCGGCCATTACTAGTATGATGAAAATGCCAGCTCCCAGAGACGTACAGAGTACATAGTGGTCCAACAGTAGGGCTTGGCTTATTAGAGTTTCCATACCATCCCTGTTGAGTCTGGGTGCTCAGGTCAGCTTTGTGGCCCCCTTCGCATCTTTTTTCTTTTTTTGGTGTGTGAAGAGAGAGAGAGAGAGAGAGAGAGAGAGAGAGAGAGAGAGAGAGAGAGAGAGCAGTTCACAGTTTCTGCTACAATTTGGGATGTTTTCAGGTATATACCGGTATATACAATTAACATCTTCAAAAAATTTGTACTCTGGGAAAAAACATTATTCATTTAGAATATTTCTTTATTGAGACACAAAAGTCATTAAGTTTAAAGAATTAAAATTGTAGGATTTAACAGGTGCCAGAACATTATGCATTTTTATTCACATTGATTTAGGTAAAGAATTTGTAATGCTGATTTTTTTTTCAAAATTTAAATTTTAAAGGTTATGCAACAATTCTTTTTATAGAAATTACAAAATAAATTGGATGTTAATGACATTTACTGTGCATAATAGTTCATTCCCCTTAGCAAAAAATATGTGTGGGATTTTGTTCAAGGTTAAAAGCTTTATGATTTCTCAGCAATCAGCTCATTTCAATGTGATTTTGCATTTTTTTTTAAATATAAGATTTTAGAATTAATCTCGTTTAGCAGGTAAGTATATCAATACTGAGAGGATAGAATGATACAGGCATTCAGATTTAGATAGGGAGAGCAAGGAGTAACTGGTGTTATAAATATCTATCTCAACATCCATGCAGAAATGTCACAGTACATTTCATTGGAAGAAAATCATTTTGAATCTTACCATTCTGAATGAGTCAAAATAGGAAATAAATCATTTCACATTAAAATAAAACTTTGATGGGTCACCATGCATTTTTATTCTGGGCAACCCTCCACCAACCCACCTACAAATTATTGACCCAAACAAGTAAAAATGGAGTTGTTTGATCAAGTCATCGATCCAATTTTACGATATTCTAACATGCGAAATTTTGGGCTATGAGAATTTAGACATTGAAAAAGGTACTCCTTAATTTTGAATCGTACTCAAGTACCCTGAATTGTATGGTGTACAAAGAAATAAAAATAATTATGCATTGGGCAAACAGGATATTGCTGAACTATTGCGAAGTCCTCCTGTAGAAACTGGTAAATGGAATGATAGTGAAAGAGGACATGTACCACTGTGACTGCAATAGTACTTGCGATGAATTTCGTTGTCATGGAATGTACATTTTTGCAAACCACAGAAGAAAGTTTTGTAAATAGATGAATAAATAAAATAAACCAACATTATCAAGGTTAATGCTGCATTTTAAAAATCGTGGCGAAGGTAAAAAATGTTAATGTTGCCTGCTGTTCCGGAAATAATGTACATACAACTATCTATATGTTTACATGTAGATAAACCTTATCTACATAAACCTTAGTTTATGCATGTATGTTTGTATATATTTGTACTGGTGATCTGGTTTTGGGTGGATAGTTGATTAAATAATTGATGAAGAGTATATGCTGATTCATTGAATAAAATACACTTATGCCCGTCCTTGTTTCGTGATGTTTGGGTTTTGTTGGGGGGGGGGGGGGGGTGCTTTTTTAAATTGTGTGAGACCATTTCAACCATATTGAGACTTCACTAGCTGTATGTTAAGTACCACACAATTTAAAAATGTACATCTCTGAGAAAAAAATTCATAATCCTAAGAATGTATTTTTGAACAGCCATCGGAAAACCCGTATTTAAAATCCCGCTATTTGCTCCTTTTTAAGTTAATTATCTGAATGGTATAAATCACCTCCAATTCGTATAATACAATGCCACACGGTATTGATTTTAGAAATGTTTTTTTTTTTATTTATTAGTTTGAACGTCATTCTAGACTAATTTTCTACGTCGGAAGTGCAACCCTTTTTTTGGGCGTATGCATCCTTTTTCACAAGTTAAACGAATCGAAAGGAGTTGCATGTGTATGTCAATTGTGATAAACGTGTATAATTATGTTTTCGCAAGTTAATGAACTTCTGTTTTTCCTGTCTAAAATCACGTTGGAAAATCCTAGAAATTACGGGTCCCGATTTGATATTTCATCTGAAGCAGGATATGTAGGTATGGAACAATTATTAATTTACCGTTTGAAGTTTATAAAAGTAAAAAAAAAAATCCTAAATATAGAAATAGGTATGTATGACTTGCAGACTTATTTAATTTAGATTGTTAAACAGTCTTTCATGTCCATCAAATAATTACGTCTCCGTCACACTTTTAAATAGATCGGTTTTATCAGATGGCACCGCGCGTTGTCAACCCTGACCCGGAAAACGGCGTTCTCCACGTGGGCACGCTATTGATTTCGACACACTATAAACATCCTTGACTGAATTCTATAAATGTGACTTTCAAAATATTCTTCCACCGCTTTGGAATTGCCCAACCTTAGAAATGATGATATCAACGCCACTGAAATCCTCTCTTTTGTCATTTGAACGAGAAACGCCATAAAGAAAAGTAAAGGTATTTTGTCTGGAAAGCTTATAAGTGGTGCTTGCTGAAGAAAACTAATTTTAAAAAAACGAACTTGAGTGATGCTCAGCTTGATTTAGACGGTGACAGAAATTTTGAGTTTGTGTTTGAAAGTTTGAACAAGTTCACGGCGGTGCTTTAAACAATGTTAACAAGCTCCGGGAACATGCAGCACCCACCCAATTATTACTACGACCCGCGGCTGCTGAGTGACCCCAGAGCAAACCTACATTCGGAGAATCACTACCAGTATCCCCCAAACTTCCGTAACCGCCCCGTCATCGTTAGTCCCAGTGTGTCGTCTGTCGCGTGCCCATGCAGTCGTCTGCCAGTTCAGGAGACTTTCCTACATCAAATTTTGATGGGAAAGGGATATAAAAATGACTGTTTGTATGTTAACC
The DNA here is from genome assembly GCA_903981925.1 of Ostrea lurida. Lineage (NCBI taxonomy): Eukaryota > Metazoa > Mollusca > Bivalvia > Ostreida > Ostreidae > Ostrea > Ostrea lurida. Next base: position 3,849 of record CAJDSM010028361.1, read on the forward strand.
GTCCAATGAAACCCGAGAGTTACCACGACTACACGTGTTGTTATTCCAGGAACCCGTATTATCCCCAATATTCATATTCTAACCATTAAAAGAAGGTAAGATCGTGTAACTCGGCTGATATTTTTTCTTCTTCGTTGAGTAGTCATTCGGAGAGAGAGAGAGAGAGAGAGAGAGAGAGAGAGAGAGAGAGAGAGAGAGAGAGAGAGAGAGTCTACTTTGCCTGCAAGTTTTTAAAAAAGTTCTTCGCACCGAAAAATTATTTGTATCTTGTTTTTCGACATATGCTACCGAAACTGCATATTATGTCGCCCGTCCGTGCTGTGCTGTCCGTTCATCTCCTATTCATGAAATCATAGGACGGGAAGTATCTTGCAGAGACAGTAAATTTTACATGTTTTATTGAATTGACAATGCTCTCCCTTCATGTTTATTGCCTTACTGTGTCTAATAACCTATCCGGTCAACTCCCATGTGTTGTTTATATCACTCTTTTGTCTAGTGTCGTGATGGCTTGTGAAAATATTCACAAAATTTCGTATCCCCATAGATCTTGCTAAATGGTTTTTTTGTTTTTGTTTTTTTTTAATTCTTGTAATAACGATCACCAATTTTATATGGTATGATTTATTGACCAATTATGGACCCACAAGGGGCAACAATATACAAAGAACATTTACAGTGAAAATTGAAATTCCATGATGTGGAAGATTTTAAAGTTTCTATAGTAACGCGCAAATTACATATAAATGTCATTAGATAGTAAGATAAAGGGAAAACTATTATTGAAATTCAAATTTAATTAGATTTTGTGTGTGTGTTTTTTGTCCGCCATTTGTGAAAACAGCGAAAAGGACTGGCATTTTTAATTTTAAAATCTTTATGAATTGAGAATGGAAGTGAACTCAAAACTTCAATCCAGTTACCATGATTACAGATGAAAAAGAATTATTGAATGTAGTATGTCAGCAGAAAGATGTACAGTGTATATGTTAAATAAAAAAAATCCTAGATGTACAGTGTATTTGTTAAAAGAAAATCCTGATTAACATGCAAGGCAGCCAATGAATTTTCTGGGTTTATGATAGGATATACATTCTTTTTGATAATTTTTCGATGTGTAAACTCTCGACATTTACTCACAAACTGAATAAAAGTGCGAACACTTATATATTAGTTTGTGAGTAAAATGTCCAGAGTTTACACATGATAAATTCTTCAAAAAGAATGTTGGATTCTTATAATTCCAATTCGTTCTTTGTATTAAAAATTTCAAAAAAGTTAAAAATTTACCGTTCATTACGTTGCTATTTTCAGACGCGTATGATTACGTAACGTTTTCAGATTTTTATGTTTAGCTTAAATTTTGTCGAATCAAAAGAATTGTTATAAAGGACATTAGAATGATCTAATATTATGCTTGAATTTCTCTTTGTTCAACTGCTTGTTGAAAACTTTTAAATGTTTCTAATTACAGGGCTCCTTTCCTAGGACGGACTTTAGTTTTAAGGTGTACTTTCCAGCCTCTGGACAGATCGAGGACAGTAAGATTGGGGACTGAACACTCGGACACTTTCTATATTTATTGTGAAATTGATGCATTGTACAGCTGAATAAATAAGTTTAGGAGATGTGATGAAGAATTCAAGGTTTTAGCCGCACTCACGAGTACAGGGAGATTGGGAATTGTTGTCTAATTAGAAAATGAAAGTTTTGTATGATGGGTTATATTAATCACGGAAGAAACGGGTAATTTATATATAATCAGCGTTGGTTTGTGAACTGGGAAGAACTAAAACATTCCATATATCAAACATGTATATTTATGTCAAGAAGAAAGGGCAGTGCCTTTTATATATATATTTTTTATAGACATTATAAATATTACAATAGAGTACTAGTAAATTAAAGGGACATGGACACGTTTTGAGCTAAATTTTATGTTTGCATTTTTAATGTTTAAAATGATTAATCATGTTATTTCTAATGGTCAGCAAATATTTGAAAGTCAGTTGTTGAGTTACAAGTGAGATACAGCACTCACAATTCTTTGTTATGTACACAAAGCTCGTGTCTTGTTTTGGTTTATATAAAATCCTATGTTTAAAACAAAATAAGATGTGATAAATGCTAGGAACTGTTTAATTGTGTTCAGATTGAACTTGTAATTTGAAAATTCTTAAAACGGACCGTTTGCTATTATATTCAATATACGCGGTACGTATAAACAAAAGACGGCACAATCCTTGTTTACATAACAAAGAATGGAAGTGTGTATCTCACTTGTAACTCAAAGACATTCAAACTTTTGCTGAACATTAGGAATAACATAATTAATCATTTTAAACATTAAACATGCAAATATAAAATTTAGCTCAAAACGTGTCCATGTCCCTTTAAGTTTGATTAAAAACATAAGAGGCAAATTTATGATATCTAGCCACAATATTTATATCCGATCTATCGCAGAGAAATAATGGAAAAACTACCCCACCCCAAAAGACCAATGAAAAATGGAATAATGATAATAATTAAAAATTAAAGAAAAAACCAAACCATACAAAATCCATGCTGGACAATTGTAATGAACTACAGAGGCAACAATGGTTGTTGATAAAATCCTTCATTAATACGACTGTGGGATGGGAAATTCCACCGAGGGGACAAGATTCGCAGTCTAGGACGACGCTTTGTAGCAAATCTTACGCTAGAGGTGAAATTTTCTTATCAAACAGGACTGAATTGAATTGAACATATTTTATTGACAATTATTTTAGTGCCAAAAGGATTGGGCACAAGTTCAAAAACTTAGATTGCCCTCTCCCATTACAATAGTTTATATAATTGACATACATTTTGAGTATTTTACAACGTATAATACCAATGGTGTTTTCCGAGTGTACGAGTAGCATATAGAATAAAAGTAAGATAGTACGATATTATTTGTTATTAGAAAAACGACCACATTTACCAAGAAAAGATTGAATGACTTAGAAAAGTTCTACAGTTTGAACATCAGAGATCAGTAATAAACATATTGTTGAATAATAGCAATTTGTCCAACGTTACAAAATAGTGTAGGTAAATCGTACAATTTGACACGTCACAATCGATTTTGCAGCAATGTAATGCAGAAAAAGCTCGCATGGGTCAGCGTAAAAGTCGGTCTTGCACTGGTGATGTCACGTGAGAAATAACGCCCAATTTTATTTGGGCGGTTAAAATGGCCATCTTTTACTTATATTACATAATGACACATCTTGAGCGATCAAAGGAGACATTTTAACATGCAGAACGTAACGTTATTTAGAAGCGCAAGTGGACTTCTGGAAAAAAAAAAAATCAAATTAAAAACAGTCTCTGGAAATATTTTAACTTTTATGATTGATGCAAATTCAGAGTTAACGCAATATTTATTTATAACGTCCTTTTGTGTCCATCAAGGCCATCTCGATATTTGATATTCTTAAGATCTTTTCAGAGCAGTAAATATTTAAAAGTCATTACGCATTCCCGAACAAAGGGATAATATGTAAATGGTTCTACGCGTTAAAAAAAAAAAAAGTCTATTAGTGGTACTGAGGTGGCGAGCAATAGAATAGGAGGAGGAATACAGTTTAAAATACATGTATCAACATTATTTTTATAATAAAAAAGTTCCGTGTCAATCTATATTAATTGAAATGAATATAATTAAGAAGAAACAAATCAGTACATTTAAGATAAAAGACGACTAGTTTCCCGCTAGACATTGTACCATGCAGGGAATATCCTCTGATGTCAACAAGAAACGATCGACAGTTAATGTCAAAAATCAATTGTACTGCTGCAGTTCCTGTTATCCTCGCTAGCTTTAAAAGATAAACCACGAATTGTCGCGTGCTTTCGGCGCTTTCTCAAGGTTGACTCGTCTGTCTGCGCTCCTGATGTCTATTTACAGCTACATGTAAAGGGTTCTATACACTCAAGGCTATGTTATTCAATGAATACAGCATCGAACGACGGAAAACCATTTACATACATGTATATTGTGTCCTAATTGTCGAATTTTAATCTTATTTAAAAAGCAAATCATATAAATATGTAACCTTTTAATTAAGAAGAAAGAAAAAAATTAAAATTAAACGTTTGAAATGTTCATGAATATTTTAATTTCTAATACTGTTCAAAGATGGTCCTATTATATTGAGATACCTTTCTTTTTTTTTTTTTTTTTTTTATTTTCCCCATTAAAAAAAACAACATTCGCTCAAACTGTATTTTAAGCAATAGGATCCTAGGACAGTCACGATTGGCTATTTTGCCGGAGATGTCACACGATCTGTCGAAGGTTGTTGTGAAACTTAATCCCGAACCTGAAAAGCGTCATGACGAAGTAGACCGAGGTCAGTATGTTTATAGACCACATCGATTACTCCGCACAAAGGACTGCAGACCTACTTTATTCTGATCACGTTCTGGTAGATTCTTTTGAAATGAGGAGAAGAAGAGTCACCGGCATGTATAAGCAATTGATTTTATTCAACATGAAACTGAAAATGTTTTGAAGCATTGTGTACACAGGGCGATATTTTTTTTTTTAAAAAGGAGGGTGGGTCCCACCTAAACGCAACTAATTCGGAGTATTCACATATCCTGTGTATTTACCTTCGATATCTTTCCCAATTTTAAATGACATAATGGCCCTTTGCTCATGAATGTGTTTATCAACCTTAGACTATTTCAACGGCTTTGGAATGAACGTAAAATCACTTGCATTTGACGTTTTAAATACATGTACTTGTATATTTAATTTAAAAAATCTTCCCGTAAACAATATATTATTTATCATATTATGTTTATACGGGAAGATTCTTTTAAAAATTAAATATATTCAAAACGTCAAGTGCATGTGCTTAAAATGTAGTCTAAATATGAAAAATTTTATTTTGAAAATGCATGCGAATATGAACGGCAGCGCTTCACAACAGCTTGTGTTTCATGAAGTACAGTCAAACCTCGTTATCTCGAAATTGATGGGACTGAGAAAAATATTCCAGATATCCAAGGATTCGAGATATCAAGGGTAAAATACTTCAATAATTAGTGCTTGGGACTTCCAAATCACTTCGACATGTCCATGGTATTCGAGATATCAGTGTTCGAGATACCAAGGTTCGACTGTATACAGGCGAAACGCCCTCGTATATTTTCAAAAATAAAATTTATTCATTTTGTCTAAAGCGCCAGTTTGTATAGTTTATAATGTGAACTTTGCCAGAATAGGACTGAACACTCAAGGGAAAACTGATATGGATGGAAAGCAGAGCATATGATATGTACAATTTAAGAGTCATCAGAGGTTTCTGACCTCCGTTAGGGTTACAGTATAGACTCTTGGATCCGGATCGCCACCATCTAATGTGGACTTCCTTCCCGGGACTTCCGTATACCAAGATACATTCAAAGCGATCTGAGCATCAGGTTTAGCATGAAGTTGCTAACAGACAGATAAATCCATTAACAAATATAAACACAAGGCCGTAACCAGGGGGGGGGGATGCATGGACCCCCCATTTCAAAATGAAAACACCAAAACTCGCAGCTTCCGGGGCTTCGCCCCTGGACCCCCTACCAAGGCTGTCCGGAATCGCTGGAGGCCTCCAGACCAATGAAAATGCTAAAACCTCTCAGCTTCCGGGGGCTTCGCCCCCTGACCCCTAAACAAGGCTGACCCTAAACTAGCTGGGGGCTAAATGGCCGCAAGACCTGTGCACCCCCCCCCCCCCCCCCAATTCGAAATTCTTGCTTACGACCCTGAAACAAGAGCAATCAGCGATAAAAATATAAACAAGATCAATCAGCGATAGCAGACAGTCTGACCTCCGTGCAGAAAAAGAACATGTGCATCCTGGTCGGGATATCTATCAAATGGACATGATATGAAAATTATGATTGTTATTTGATAAGACATCATCTATATGCAGGGCCGTAACCAGGGATTTCCATTGGGAGGTGCACAAGACTAAGACAAGGGATATGGGGACCGCGTTAGACCTCCAGTTGATCCAGGGTTAGCCCTGGTGTGGGGGTCCAGGGGGCAAAGCCCCCGGAGGCTGAGAGATTTTGGTTGGGTCTGGAGGCCCCCAGCGGTTCGAGGACGTGCACCCCACCCCCCTGGTTACGGCCTTGTCTATATGTAAGGTTGAAGGACACAGCAAGGTTTTTGTTTTTATCCCGTAACAGTTTTTAAAATAAATTCTTCGTATGAATGTGAAAATAAGTCTGCCAATAAGGGGGCACAATTAGTGCCCATAGGAACACCAACGGCTTGTTGGAAGACACGGTCTACAAAGACTACATAAATCTATCCTATTAAATTACGGAGTAAAATATTCTAGCTGACTTGCTGTTGAGTCGATAATCGTCAGGAATATTACATAATAATAGATGGTTGGTGCATGTAATGTTCTAAGAAATTTCATATAGCATTTTTTTTAAATTACTAGTAGCTTTGGTTAATTAATAAATTCAAAATACCCTTGATCCGACAGAATGAGATGAATTTAGTAGTAGACATGGAGATCCTCCGTCCCCTCGAACGCAGGCTGAAATGCCGCTATATATTTATTATGTCCCCCACATCTGTGGCGGATACACGATTTGTCGAAAGGGATCGATCCGTTGAAAAAGAGGAACTAAAAATCTTAAAGGTCTGTGGTGAAGCCCTGGTATACATGTTACTTGCTTTATCACCGGGCTTTATCAGCTGGAACTAGTACAAAGTTTTCATGTAGTCTTTGCAACTCATTTACCATTTCTGGCTTCTTTTAAAAGACAGAAGGATAAATAGTACGTATTTTCTACCCTCAAATGGCGAATAATGAATAGTTCTATATGAAGAAATTAATAGTAAAAAGAACATTAACTCGTGTAAACTTATTGCCATATTTGAAGTACTAAAGATATCGGTAAGGAATTAATTAAGATATAGCATTGCAAAGAAGATGACATTGTGCTAGATTGAGCTAACTCAATTGTGCTAGGCTGAAGCTAACAGACAAATTGTGATAGGCTGAAGCTAACAGACCAAAAGTGTGCCTAGGCTGAAGCTAACAGACAAATTGTGCTAGACTGAAGCTAAC
>CAJDSM010028364.1:0-25677 GCA_903981925.1 Ostrea lurida
TAATACTTTGTTACATCGCCATTTTATATTTAAAATCAGTACTTGAATTATCGCCAAACACCAAAATCATCCTCATAGTATAAATTCAAATTTGTCTATACCTTGATCTCCAGAATTGGGTCATTTATAATGCAATGAATTACGTAGGGAAATTGTTTAACAATAACCTCGCGAAGCATACATACACAATATAGTAAACTGATAATATTTTATCTTCATCAGGTAGAGTAGATCGAATGATGGCATCAAAATAATCTTGGGGAAAAACGACTGAACCTTAATGATTAAAGAAAACTCAAAATTCAGTTCAGTTTATTCTCATATTGCACAAAACAATATAGAGAAGATAAACATATATATACATGTACAATGTTAACCAAAGAATTCAAATGATACAATGCACTGCAAGAGTGTACATTTTATATTGCTTTTCATAAAACCCGGGGAAGGGTTATTCTTGTGAATTATGAATTTGGTAAAGTTACTCATAAGAAATGCATTTTACATGACAATCAATCAAAAGAATTTTATGAAATTTGTTCTGTCTGTAGATTCAGAAGGTAAATGAAATTTTCTACTTTCACTTAAGCTGGACAAGTCAGTGACAGGTCATGAAATTGATGTAATGAAACCCATTCATGATATCATTTTTACATTAAAATAATTATCTGATTTCCGGGTACATGGCAGTCACTCCATCTGCCTGTTGTTCAAAATTGTGCTAATTGTAAACGTAATAGCTGCTAAGGTACGCTTCGTAGGAGAGGACACGGTGTCATAATAATATGATAGCGTCATAGCTATTTTCTTCCAATCAAAACACCCCCAGTGCTGAGGACTTAAGCACTTTGTTTAAACACGATTATGAATGGAAGCAAAATCACGTTCTCCTCTCGTCATTCTCGTTTAATTATCGTCAATCCCTGTGGCAATCCATAATTGGATTATGATGAAATAAGAATAAACAAATTAAAGATCAAACACACTTAAGAATTGATGCGGATATAGCAATAAAGCATTACTTTTGTTTTTTCCGCGTTCACTCATAAACACGTCAATATGTCTCCACTGCAAGCTCTGCAACGGGTCAATTGGCTTGTCAATTACATCTAAGGTGTGTCGCTGTATTATACTCGTCAATATATTCCCAAACACCCCTCCCTGCTCTGAATGGTCTTACATGTGCGTGCCGAGTTTAATTTTGCACAGCCATTCACAATCAATGGTGAGGTCTCCAAAATCCTCATGAAATAATTTGCCACCAACTAACCATATTTTTCTACTGGACAGTGAACTCTTTAAAAAACTATTAATTTTGAAAGATATGATTAGAAAAATGTAAATGCCAAAATGTTGGCATGGAGGAACTGTAGAAAGAACAAATGATCCAATCCTAATGCGTCGATACTTTAATATTATTCACACCTACAACTAAATTCGTGGAAGGGATGTCCTCTTCACCTCCATCAAGGATATGACGTGTCTTTGTTTTTAGTTTTTCTACATTGCATTCAAATGATCAAGTGCTGATTAATCTGTGTTTAATAACAGATCCATATGTACCGGGGAATTTAATAGGAAGTGAATTGCATTGAGCTATCATGATGTCTCCGGTGTGGCAATCCATAAACTTGAATGAAAAACTTAATGATTAGCTATAATTCACAGCGGTAATCTCTTAAATTTGATTGGGTAAAGACTGAAAACGATTGACCAATAAGGATTTTTTCACCGCAAAAGTGGGTTTGTGATAGGTGCATTGTTTATAAAATTCAAAATCGAGGCGGTTTTAGAAATTGACGAGTTGTGTTCTTTGCCTTTCCGTTTTTTAGCAGTCCCTCGATGTATAAGTATGCAATCAAAACGGAATATTTTACTATGGTACATGTACACATTTTATCGAGCATAAATATCCTTGTAAATCAAAAAGGAAAAATCTAGGTCATGTAGTTAAGTGTCTATATGCCTAGAAATACATAATTTCATCTGACTTTTTTCAAGTTTTCCCAAACTTTAAAATGAATGTTATTAATATCAGACGGTACCAATTTTGATGCACCAGATGCGCATTTCAATAAATTATATCTTCAGTGATGCTCATACCGAAATGTTGGAAATCCAAAAGATGTAAATAAAAAAAAATTGTAGAGCTGAAAAATGGAGTGTCAAAGACTGGAGCCAAATACGTACGTTGAAGGATCTAAGCTATGCGAGAGGGAGATAATCCTATTATTTCTAATAAATTTTCATTATTTCTAATAATTTGTCGGAGAAAACGAAGAATTTGTCACTTGCAGTGTGTGTTTATATATTGTTTTTAATATTCTTAGAGCATCGAGTGCATTATACAATATGATTTATTTTTTCTTTTCCGTTGACGTTTATTTGAAGTATTTACCTATTAAATGTGCTCTAATTTTGGGGTAGGAAAATGGTTGAAAAAGATGCAGGTTTAATCTAGATTTACATATTACTTTCTAAAATCATTTATTAATGAATGATATATATCTCTAACAGAAGCAGGACAAACACTTCATTAGATAAAAAAAAATGTGTTTTAGAAGCCAAATTCGGCTTTTATCATTATTGTTTATGCTGATGATGCAATAAATGCATCTCATCGACTCTGAAAAATGAATGTCTTGAGTTGTAGTGATTAAATGTGGTGATCAATTCTAGAAGTATTTCATTAGTTCTTAAAAGTTATAGGAATGAGTAGGTGGGAGAAAGGGTTCAGTTAGATCATAAAGACATTCAGGTGAATGACCATTGATAATTTTATAAACACAATATTAATTTGTGGATTTTCCGCCTAGTTTGAAGGGGGTCCCACCAAAATTAATCATATAATTAGACGGGGAGAAATTGTATTTTAATCGTGTGTTTATTCTGCCTGCTTCGACTTGAAAATCTTCTAAAAATTTAGAGTCTCTTTCAGAGCAATTGTCCCAAATAATATCAGAATATTCAAGAACAGGCCTAATAAATGAAAAATAAATATTGATACGAGTTATATGATTAACCTTACACTTAAGCATAGAATAAATGATTAAATGAAATATAAAAATATAATACCCCCCCCCAACCCCCTTCCCCCCCCCCCAAAAAAAAAATGGGCACCTCTAACTGATTAAGGTGATAGCAATAAAGGAACAAAGAGGAGGAACTAGTTAGCTATAAGATATTATTTTCAATCCATTTTTGCTTTGGTGTAACAAACAAATTGATGATAAGATCGGAAATTAAGGTGTTGTTGAATTTCATAATCCGATAAGATCGGGATTTAAAGTGTTACTGGGTTTCATAATCAAAGCCAAAATTTTGTTTATTGCTGTCATAAAATATAAATCTATACATATGAAAATAAGATCAAAGATAGGATGCATTGTGATCTGTGTGTGATATATTGTGAATAAGAAATGAACTTTACTCACCCATGACTAATGAAGTGGGATTTGGTTGTAATCACGGTCAATGAAGCGCTTGGTTAAATTGATAAATAAATAAATAAATAGGTTAAAATACGTGGCTACATAACGGGCGTACTATCTAAAACACATCTTCTGCATGAAGAAAAGAAAAGTTCTGCATGAGAAAAGAACTAAGTATAGGATTTTTTAAAACAAAAATTTATCAATCTCAACATTCATTGTAGATTGCCAGTGCCCTTATGCTTGCATCCGAAATTTGAATCAATGCTTGGTCGCCGGAGCCTGCCGAGTCTGTAAATCTCCAAATTACGGCAAACGAGGGTAAGTTGACAGTAGTTTTGGAAAGTATTATATACATTGTACAACACAATGGAATATCTATGATTTTATATACAACACAATGGAATATATATGACTTTATATACATATATAAAAATTGGTACCGTATATGATTTATATACAACACAATTGAATATCTATAACTTTATATACAACACAATGGAATATATATGACTTTATATACAACACAATAGAATAAAGATGACTTTATATACAATATGAATTTACGAATGACATTACACAGATTGTGAGAAAAACTTTTATAACGTTACATTATGTAAAGGACTTGCGACAAACTACATGTATGACTTATATATACTATGTACTTTGGATTTCTTATAAACAATTTATGTAAATCTACATTGTTATTTTCTGATACAGTACTGTATCATATCACTTTGTTTCTTTGTGAACCGTCTACTACCATTAAATACTGATAAAATGAATATTTACTTCAATACAGGCGAATAAAAGAAACTAATTATCATTTTTTCATAAGTTTATGACATCAAAGCTAGAAGGTCTCATTCATTATACATGAAAGTACGGCGTTTTAATTTCCCTTTAATAATGAAATTAGAACATAGTCAAGAATTATTAGATTGAAAACAATTACGAGATAATTAAGAAAACCCGTTCGTAGTCTCTCGGGCATTGGATCAAAGTTGTAAAATTGTCTTTTAATTCCGTCATGACGATTTCTGTTCATTGAGGGTCAACAACTTGTCTATAAAAAATAGCATTCTATTGACGTTTTGTAGGATACCGAGTATGGCGAGGCGAAGATCTATTAATGCATCAGATTTCATTGACAGTAATGATAATAAATTAAACAAAAATATGATGGGATTATCATCTTAAGGCATGGGGAACTTCATAGTCCCTGTCTCCTAATGATACTGTATAGTTTTTAACCTGCAGTGAATGAACTAGGTGCTTTATGAATAGTATACACAAACCTTTCTGTGGAATGTCTAATGACGACATAAAGGTCACACTGTGAGACCAAGAGATTTTGTCTAACATCACGGGGACAAATTCTGGGTTATCGGGTCAACTGAGTGCATTTTCCTAGCTGAGGAGGTCGATTGATACATTGTCATTGTCTGATAGGTCGATTGGGTACAGTTTTAGCTTTCCGGGTTCGATATAAGTATACTTTTGGAAACGAAAGGCGATATATGCCGGTATATATAAATTGGCGAAGTAAACAATGTGTTAAACGTAAGCATAGTCCCAAAAACATATATACAAAGTCGAGTATAGGGCAACACATCGCATATCAAAGGTTTAATATCGCTACATCTTGAAAGAATTTCTCAAATCGACACGAAATAATTAACTTTGAAAGATTTGATAATATGTAATATTTACATGAACCAAAAAGGCAAATTAATTCAGATGAAAAACATGAATTTTCAAATAAGAACATGAAACTTTGGCGGATATGAATCTGTGGGCCAATGCCCGATCGTTTACAAATGTGTTAAAAATCGCCATCTTGTGACGTAGCCACTTGTCATAAAATACATAACGTTTTGATGTAATATGATATACATGTTCCATAAAAAGCATAATAACACGAAAAGAAGGCTTATCAAGACAATAGCATGAAGATTGACTTCTCAAAAAAAAAAAAAATAATAATAATAATGAAAAAAAATAATAAAACTCCTATCATATTTTTCACCTGCGTCATTATATTTACACCTTTTTTCGCGTTAGATATAAATTTAAAGGGATATAGAATCGCTCATTTTGTTAATCCTTTTTTCTCACCCAAAACATCTTAATTCCGTTCTAATATATAAATTGATATTTTGCAACGTAGAAATGTACGTTCCTAGAAAGCTACAATAGGAACGAACTTATATAGTAAATTGATTTTTTGTCCAGAAAGCCAATAAATGGGAGCTAATTTAAAGATCATTTAATCGTTTTAGATTTGGAATTATAGTTAAATGCATAAAACTGTTATTTTAAACAGAAAATTACATGTAAGAGTCATTTGGACACATTCTGATTCTTTTTTAAAAAAATTGAGCAAATGACTATACTATCACTTTAAGTATTTTACCTCTACTTGGTCACTGTCATAATAATTCACCAATGGTACATTGTACTTACATTTAGAGTGTCGGGAAGCTTTATTTGAGAGAGGGCATGTGTAGAAAATTAGTCAACAGTCAAACTCTACATTCTTTGGCCTAAGAGCGCCATCAAAACAAATCTTTTGATTCTGAAATATCAGGAAGTCTGACATGTTTCATGATGATTATTAAGTCGTTATTTCTACATTGATTTTGACTGCAGAGTAGTCCCTTTATCTTCACCGGCAATGGTGACGTCTCCGTATGGAGTGGGACGTACAACAGTAATCAATCAATCTGGCCTGAAGGTTATAAAACATTTTTCTGTACTCATACTCAAACTCATAATTTGTGTCGATTCATTTATAATGCACAGTCATGTTTGTTTTGCGTACAACTCAGATCAAACTCTACGGTATACTAAAAACATCTTGACCATGTACTTCATTTGAGTATAAGAATTGTTATATCAAAGTATCATAAAGATTTAGATCACTGAGTTTGAGCTGGAGTATGAAAACGTGCTCAAAAAAGTTTTATAACCTCCAGGCCAGATCTAGACAATGGACTCACGGGAGGTGTGACCGGTCGACATGGGATGCTTGATCCTCCTATAGGTGCCTGATCCTATCCCGGGTGTATTCAGAAATCTGTGTTTGCCCAGCTCGTGTTTTGTATTCTGTTTGGGACTTACGATATTGATCAATGTTCCTTATCGTCATCTTTCCTTTTATCCCCAAGAAATGAAAATGAAAGACAACACAGAGTATTTCCGCACCCACTTCGAACTTAAATAAGATATTTCACTGAACATAGATTTTATGGGCAAACTAACAACCGATCTTTATGACAAACATATTGATTTCAGCTTCTCCATCGCCCACTTTCCAAATTTATGTAGCTATATTCCATTATCACCTGCATATGCTATTTATATCTCTCACTTGAACTTGTTCAGATCAGGCTACTGACAAATTGATCTTGCAGGGGTTTCAACAGTACGGTTAATTTGTATTCCGTATAGGATTTATAAGATGGCACCTGATCCTACCTTCGCTTTTGTCGGAGGTCCGTGTTGCCCTACACTCGATTTTGTATATGTTTTTTTGGATTATGATTACGTTTGACATAATGTTAACTTCGCCTTTTTGTATTGATAACTGTTTGTTATGACAACCTTTTCTCCTCTAAATTCATTCATTACTTTCCAACTAAAAGTTGAATTCTAGCAAACAACAACACATTGTGTGGAATTAGCAACGACACGCTGCAGCTATGTAATATCGTACATATACATACATGTAAATGTATATCATAAAGTTGGATTAAATAAATTTAACTTCAATAAAACATTACATAGATTTTTTACTGTTGTTGTAACTGCCCGTGTCGTCCTAAACGGGTATTTAACACCTATGCATCTCTTTATATAGCCTTGCTATCTGAAACAGGTTCTAAAGAACCACGTGACACAAACAGGTATTCGAATGAAAACCTTACATTTCCGGACAAGTCATTCATTATTACACCAAGTAGAAGATGATTTCTGTCTCATTCGTACCTCAAACGAAAGAAATCATATTTTATGAAAACAGGGATATAAATTTGAATTATGACGCAATTCAGTCCGTACTTTGTTTACTATACATTTGTATTTAATTGTCTATCGTCCATTCTTTTGGTCAAAAATCGCCCGTGCGACAATTGTACCCATTTTCGACATCATTGTAGTTTTGTAGTGTTTTAACTCTTTTTTGTAACCCTATAGAGTTTGACAAATTAGGTTTACTTCTCCTGCACATCGAAATCGTGGGTCCTCCGCATGTCTCTAATTCAATTTTTGGAATGAGGGAAGCAGATATGTCATTGACACAAAATGGTCATCAATTGTGAGTCATCACCATCGAGTCATCTGTACAATTGTCAGAAATTACTTAGTAATCAATGACGTAAAATTTTATGCAAGATCTGAACCTCACAACGCATTTTCGGGAGGACATTGCACCCAGAAGTATGGGTAGTCACAAACGTTTTTATCAATAGAGATAACTAAATTTGCTCTTACTTTTTGGGTAGTTCACTTCTTTTGTCCACATATTTTTTAAAAGAATATCAGCTCACCGTTGATGCCAGTGATGTTGGTTGTTTTGTTTCAAGAACACATATGCAGTGACAATATATTTAGATAGAGTTGTTTCTTATTGCTCAAGGAAACAACGCGTAAACAAAATTAAATTATTATGCCATTTAGAAAGACTGTCTTGCGGTATGATAAAATATAGGGCATTTTGATGTTTATTTGTACGTTACTCTGCATTCATTTCTTGTTTTCCTACCCACATTTTATCATAAAATGTCTTACAAAATCAAAACTCACAAAATGCAGTTAATCATATGAAGAGAATGATATTGATATTAAGCATATCAAAGGCAAAGACGATTTTATTGCAGATGCATTGTCATGAGTATCGTGGATATACTGCATTTCAATTTTATTTTCATTGTTTTCATTCGAAGCATTTGTATTGAGATAAAATTGATTGTTCATTTTGACATACAACCGTTAAAAAGGGGGTGTAATATATTGCACTTAATCGACACCTGTGACCTTAGACAAGGCTCTAGACGTTCTGCATTTGGGAGGATGTTAGTCAGACTTCAGTAAAAAGATAATATGTAACACTACAGGTTCTAGACGACGATTCTCCAGATTTTACCTGATCAAGAAAATGGACTCACGGTGGGTGCGACCGGTCAACAGGGGATGCTTACTCCTCCTAAGCACCTGATCCCATCTCTGGTGTGTCCAGGGTTCCGTGTTTGCCCAACTCTTGTTTTTGTATTTTATTAGGGATTTGCGAGATTGATCACTGTTCGTTATATTTGCCTTTGCATGTAATTTATTTTAGTGTGAATTGACTAAATATGCACGTATATCAGTATTAAACACTCGTCAAACATTCTATAACCCTATACAGAATTTATAAGAATATACAGAATATAGACTGAATGCCATGATTATGGATATTGCCCATTATAGGCTCTTTAAACCACCGTGGATTACGGAGAGTAATCCTTCCGAATCATGTCGCCGGTTCCTTAAACTCAAATTTACTAATAAAGGAATAGATACCGTAAACATAAGCAACATTCTTTGTCATAAAAAAAATTTGGTCATGTATTCCAGCATAATTCCAATTGAAGTCTATACACTGAATTTCCTACAAACATACTTCTACTTTTGCATCTAAATTTTTTAAGTACAAACAACCTCTACAGTGTCTAGATCCTGACAATCTTGTACTTAATCCATCTACATGTTCTTATTTTTCGTGTTTTCTTTCAATTGGACATGACATTACTGGTACATGTTATGTTAATATAGTTGAAAATAAGGATTTGAGATCGCTTATTTTATAAGGTGCCAGGCGATGGACCAAATTTGAAAAAGAAGAACTTGATATCTTGTCAGAATGGATAAAAAGTATAAGAAGAATACCCCGTATTAGACATAGTCAAACAAAAATACGTACCATCTATCCTTCTGTGTTTGGTAAACTAGAAGTGATCAAAGAATTAGAAAATATGTTTTGGTTCCACTTGACAATGCTTGTATCAATATTGTCTTTGTCTTAAATAAGGCTCATTACTACAACTGTATTTTAAACGAACTTTGTATCTACTCCACACTTGGTCATCGTACTTACACTCCAATGGTTCTTTCAAAACATGAAATTCTTAAAAACCATGATTCAGCTTTAAACACATTTAATATCCCAGTCAATGGGACGGACGAATATGAAATACTGTACCTATACTAGATTCCAAAACCCCTCCCAGACAAAGATTCACAGCAGCATCTAGTAAATATTCCACCGACACTTGTCTTTACTTTCAATATGAAAATATTGACAGCTATGAAGGAACAACTGAAGACGTATTGTGAAACAACACACACTAGAAGTGGTTTAAATCAAATGTGGATTCTGAAAAACTCTAAAGAACTTCTAGTAAATTTGAAATCCCAGAACCTTTCTCATACCAACAACATGGAACATGACTTTTCAACATCTTAAATGGCCATTACACATGATGAATTAAAGACAAGATTTTGTAACTTTATAGACAGATGCCTCTTCAACAAGAATAGAAGAAGGAAATATTCATACTAGTATCTAGTAATCAGCCATTCAAAAAATACTTTGTTAAATTCCACTCTGATTCTACGCACAAGTACCCTGAAGTTAATATTAATGCAATGCTGGGGTTCCTTCCTCATTGACAATATTTTTGTAGTTTTTGGTGATAAGGTCTTCCAACAACCTTTTAGACTTTCCGTGAGCACGAATTGTGCTCCCTTGCTAGCTAGCTGACCTGTTATTTTTATTTTTCTTAAGCAGAATTCATTCAAAAGCTTCTACATGAGAGTAAAAATCTCTAACGGCGGCCTTTAATTTGATATTTTGATATATTGACGACGTTTTATCTATTAATAATTTTCATTTATATGTCGATTCGAAATAGCACAGCAAACTAGAAACATAAGACGCAATAGAGTCTTCCATGCCTGCTTCGTACTTGGATATTTCATTGAACATAAACATTAACGGCATACTAACAACTCAACTTTATGATTTCAGTTCCTCCATCATCAATTTCCCGCATTTATATAGCGCTAATTACACGTTAACTGTCAGTTAGACTTAACTAACTTTGGTGCAACTGGATCCTAGTTATTACGTCTTTCTTGCGTTATCACGACATTTCCGCGTTACTGTGTCTTTTCCAGCATTATATTATGTCTTTCCTAAAGGATTGCATCTTTTCCCGTATTACTACGCCTTTCCCGCGCTTTGAATCTTTTCCCGCGCTTTGACGTCTTTTCCCGAGTTATTAAGTCTTCCCCACGTTATTACACCTTTCCCGCGTTATTACGTCTTTTCACGCGTTATTAAGTCCTTTCCCGCGTTATTACGTTTTTGCGTTGAGCTATTTCATGTGTATGCTTTCATTTTGGTTATAACTCTTCTCTTTTGCACGTTTGACTTCGAGTTATTAGACCTTTACTGACTTCTATCTATATCATAACATAATAAAACTGTCTTCCCTAAAATGCATTCTGAGAACTATTTCTTTCAAAATCAGTACTACTTCCTGGTATTATTTGCTCATTGATACTTTCAACCACATTGTTGCAGTAATTGATAAAACAACTCGATAATTCAGGAAAAACTCTATGTTGGTGGCTTCGCCCTTTCGTCAAATACCTTTTTATGTCCTCAGGACCATAAATTTGCCATCTCCCTCATTACCATTCTATAACCGTATAATCATTAAACCTTTCCCTCTCGTCATTACGACCTTGGTACACGTTAATGCGCCTTTCCTTTGCACTACATGTATTAGGTCTAAAGACATCACAAAAGACTTACGTATGATACACACCACACCTGGAATATTTTAAATAGCATGAAAAAGTGCAGTATGTAAAAGTGATGGTAACAAACATTTATCGTAAGACTTCAATAGAATACAAAACAAAATTTGGGCAAAACACGGACCTCTGCTTCTATACTTACTACAAAACCACACAAGAACATGAAGTTCTGCAGGATTGTCTGACATCGATGGTGTCTGTCACCTGCTTGCGTTTCAGTTGTTCTTGCATTTGGTAGACGTCGATACATTTGACTTTAGATAATTTTATGAATCTATAAAGAAATTTAAAGAAAACTTCAAAATTGTACCACGGATTCACGATTTGGTAATCTTCAAGCTCATCAAAGCTCTGTACTGAATGTTCGATAATAGGAAAAATGAAAAAAAAGTGAGCAAGGTCACATACCCCACGCTCCAACATTGATTGAGAATACTGCACATTATGAAAGGTAGTTTTTAGCAATCAGGAACAATTTTATGTAAAGGCAAAGATAACGAACAGTTTGATCAATCTCGTAAGTCCTAAATAGAATACAAAAACAAGAGTTGGGCAATCACGGACCCCTGGACACACCAGAGGTGGGATCAGGTGCTTAGGAGGAGTAAGCATCCCCTTTGACCGGTCACACCCGCCGTGAGCCCATAGTCTTGATCAGGTAAACGAAACAATCCGTAGTCAAATCAGTATGTGAAAACGGCTTAACAATTGATATGAAACACATCAGACAGCATTTGACTCAATTTTATCATTTTCCATTCAGTGTTTAATTGGTAAATATTTATTTCAAAGGGATATAAATTCCTCCTTTAAAAAATCATATCAGAATTTCCTGTAAATATGCGCATTTACACGGTATGTCCTTATTAATTACAAAGTATCACGAAACTCTGTTGAACGGTTTCAGAGAAGTTGCGCTGACAAACTGTTTCAGTAGTATATTTAATTGTAGCCAAATTTCTAAGATCAAAAGGGGCATAATTCCCAGAAAAAAAATTGAATCAGAATTTTCTGTGTATATGCGCATCTACATGGTATGTTCTTTATAACTACAAAGTTTCACGAAATTCTGTTGAGCGGATTCAGCAGTAGAGTTGCGCTGACCAAAAAAAAACAAACAAAACAAACAAAGAAAAAAAAAACCAGGACTGACGGACTGACTGATTGACGGACGGGTCAAAACATTATACCCTCCACAAAACTGCATTATTTGAAAAAAATGGATCGTTGGTTCTGTTCCCTCAACAGGGACCACATAATTAGCAGATTTTTTAAAATTGCTTTTCTTAAAATACAATTACATGCTATATACATGGATATGGGTACTGACACAGTTGTTCATGCATGAAGCATGACGAATGTATCGTAATAGTTCTTGCCCTCATTTTATCTTTAAATGGGACATTTAATCCAATTTTTTCATCAATAACTGTTATTAATTAATGAAATATCTTATAGTAAATATACAAACCACGCATAACGGAAGAATACATAGTAGGAATATGGTTTGTTGATGTGTACAATGCTATCAAGGACTGGAACAATCTGCCAACTTACATTAAGAAATTAGAAAATAAAAAATCTTTTAAATACCACGTCAAGAAACATCTTATGGAGAATTTGAAAAATTGTGAAGAGAGTTCCTTTTTTACTTTTGACTGTTATAGTGTGATATAGAAAATTTAATACTTTGTAAATTTAATATAAATTTTAAACAGGGTTTTTAGTTACCTGAGATATCAATATGAGGTGCCTTGATTGCGTAGTTGCCAAAATCTTGCTTACATCTTTGTTTTATTTATTTTGGTTATACATGTATATTATTTTTGTTATATATATTAGTTATTACATAAGGACCCCATTGGAAATAAGCATTCTCTCTACTTTCATGGTTCATCCTTGGGTTTATTAAATCAATGCAACGATACTTATACAACGAGGATCTCTATTAAATTTATTCAAGATAAATTGTCTTAAAACTGCGTAACATTTTACTATCATATTGATATGAAACATTATTTTTATGACTATGCTTCTGATGTTTGACCTATTTGTGATATAAAACCCTGTATCTTTCGTTGATTTTTACCTGAATAAAACTACTGCTAGATATTTCATTTCTGTATTTTTGTTTTGTAGATTACAAGCTGCAGCTAATAGGATAAGAGCACTACTGGTAGAAGAGGGTTGAAGTCCTTACTCACGGAGACCCGAGGAGACAATCTTGAAACTACTTTCCAAAGTGGCAGATTTTGTTACCCTTTATACATTTTTAATTGTTTTGAGATGACATTAGCAAATTGACAGCTGTTTACAGAATATGAATCTTTTTTCTAACAATATTTGTTACAAACATTAACAAAGAAAAAAAAATCATCACTATTTTCAAATAAACGTTATGCATCGTTATATCTTTGACGTTGACGTTGGATAAGTACCGTTCTTTTTCTTGATCAAAAACTAATTGCACCTGGTGGAACTCAACCTTACCAGCTAGTATTGAGGCCATCACTAGACTGTACTACGACAGTCCTCTGTAACAGGAAAAGTCATGAAAAGTTACCCAGAAGAAGATCAGTAGTACCCGAAAGTTTATTGGTGTATGCTCTGAATGAAACGCAGAAATGTCCATAATCGAAATCGTTATGCCATAAATACCTAGATAATGCGTTGATATATGTTAAACCTGAAAATGTTAAATTATCAACTATCTACATGTATTTAATTGCATGCGATCCGAGGTGTTTTTGGGTATTTCCATTTTGAATACAATCTGAACTTTAAATTATTTCGTTAAGCTCTAGCATTTGAATTCACACTCTTTCTGGATGTACACTGCAACGCGTTTTCAAAAATCTATTTATTCACATATTTATAGCAAATGATATTTTCAAAGGCTTGTCCAAAGATAATGAATTTGTGTGAAATATGACGTTGCTTTTGTGATTATATTTTGCCAAAATGTACCACCAATATCGTGCATACAACTCATACAATTTGGGAGAGGGCGTTCTAAGTTTTTCAGAACTTGTGCCCGATCCGTTTGTTGTATAATTATAACAATGAAATACAAACTGTATGTTCAATTCAACAACTCAAATCGGCGAATGAAAGTGGGCGGGCTGGAATCAGCCAATGAAAATTCTCGTTGTATTACATCAAACAAATTCAAATGTCGCATTTAAATGTGTCGTCACCCAACGCAATACAATATCGGCCTAGGCGTTCTAATTCAGGGGTGATTTGCTGTAAGGGTCTTGGTAATCGAACAACCAATTTGAGGATGGTTCTGGATCAAGTTGTTTTCTCTGCTTAACACATATATACACACTTAATGTATGCCAGTATGCAAGTTTCTAATTTTTTCCACATGAGTTTCTAATGTTTTCACATGAAAAAGTTTAAAATGTTGCAAGCTTTAAGCTTAATGGTATACAGGCCCTATAATTCCACAGGATCTTTTATAATGATTTTTGGAAACTATATCAGAATTTTGGCAGTACATAAAAATAAAGATGCGGACAGTGATCACTCTTACATTCAAAGAATATAAAATTAAGACTAGAGCAAACATTTATCCCTAAACAAAACAAACGTGGGATCAATATTCTAGGAAGAATAAGCATCCCACGTTGACTTTCACACTCGATGTAACAAACCAATTAATTCAGCCATTTCTGAAAAATTGGGCAAATTACTAGTATGTGTAGACATTAACAAAATATTAATCAATTCAATGCAATAGAAAATGGTGATTTCCCGATGTATATTTCAATTAAAGTTTGTTTTTGGAGGCAAAAACATATGGCCAGTTGAGTAGTTTCAAAGTAGTTGCGCTTAGGGAAGGTACTTAATAACATGTATGAGGAGTTTAAGCAAAATTCGATGTTCAAAGGACATAAACTCCCACAAAATTTAGGGAACAAAACTTCCTAGTGATATGCACAACTGCATATTATGTCCTTGCTACATATCAAGTTTCGTAAATATCGGATCAGTAGTTTCAAAGGAGTTGCGCTGACAAGTCTATTTATGAGGATTTACAGCAAATTTCAAAGTTTAAAGGGGGCAAAACTCCACAAAAATTGAGGGATCAAAATTTCCTGGTAACACGGACAACTACATATAATGACCTTGCTACATAACAAGTTTCCTAAAAATCGGATCAATAGTTTCAAAGGAGTTGCACTGAAAAGAAATAATGAGATTTACGGCAAATTTCTAAGTTCAATGGGGCATAACTCCCACACAAATTAAGAGATCAAAATTTCCTGGTAATATGCATAACTACATAAGATGTCCTTGCTACATATCAAGTTTCGTAAAAAATGGATCAGCAGTTTCAGAGGAGTAGCGCTGACAAGGTTATTTATGAGGATTTAAGGCAAATTCCTAAGTTTAAAAGGGCATGACTCCCATAAAAACTAGGGGATCAAAATATGCAGAATTGCATATGATGTCCTTGTTAGTTTCAGAGGAGTTGCGCTGACAAACTTTGTGACGGACACACGGGCCCACGGACAGACAGACAGACGGACAAGCCAAAAACAATATGTCTCCCCACTGGGGAGACATAATTGGCGAAGTAAACAATGCGTTAAACGTAATCATAATCCAAAAAAAGATAAACAAATCGAGTGTTGGGCAACACGGACCTCCGACAAAGCAAAAGTAGAATCAGGTGACATGGAGGAGTAAGCATCCTCTGCTGACCGGTCACACCCGCCGTGTACCTAGTCGAAACAAAGTAAATGGGGTTACCCGTCGTCAAATCTAGTACGAAAATGACAGTCTTACAAAGGGTATGAAACAAATCAGTCAACATATGACTTAGTGATAATTTGTAATCGCAAACAAGGTCATTACAGCGACCGTAGAATTTGCGAAATGATGACTTTAAACAAGATTCGTCATAACCCTGCAACATCAACTTTTTTGTTAGTAGTTGGCCTCGCGTAAAAAGTCCTCATACGCATGGCATGACATGCTCTTGCGTATCGAATCAACTGAGAGACATACACAACATAAGCAGGTGATAGCGTTACATTACCACATAGAAAAGGGAAGTTGACGATTGCAAAGTCAAAGTCATCACGTTTATCATATAATGTAGTTGTCAGTCTGCCATTAGAGATATGACGTCTATGGTGCATGTGTACAAGTGCACTGGAAATGTATTATTAGACACATAACAGAGGAAGAAGATTTTTATACAATATGCCGTCGTCTTAGAAATAATTTTATGTTAAACATAAAATTCAACTCTACTTCACGTTATGCTTCAAAGTGGTTCCCTCTACTTTGTTCTCTTCCCGAATGTCTTTCATTACTAAACGTGTTACGCTAACAATCTGCAATATTTCCATGGCTGAAACTTGTGAATTAGCAAACGTTGAAAACGAAATTAGGAGTCAAATCATACAATCATGCAATTCCTCAAGACTTCGGAGAAGAGCGCTTCGGGAAAATGAAATTAACTTGAAGCAATTGCTATTACCTGCAAGATCATTCGAAATTAGTTATGCCCAAACGTCAAGAAATGAAAATGACGGTGCAAATACACATAAAAAGCAAGGAGGGATCAGAAACAAGAGAGGCAGAAGCATACAGAGAGGCACATACAGAAACAAAGGAAACATGGAACCGCAAAAACATGAGAAAACATGTCGTCAGCAGAGGATGCTTACTCCTCCATGGCACCTGATCCTGCCTTCGCTTTTGTCGAAGGTCCGTATTGCCCTACACTCGATTTTGTATATGTTTTTTGGGACTATGATTACGTTTAATACTTTGTTACTTCGCTATTTTATATCATTGCGGAGGTCCATACTCGCATACCTGACAGTGACCTGCCAAAGGCCAAAAGTGTAGATCATGTGGTATACCGAATCACTTCCCTGGGGTGTGTAAATCGAAGATGGTGAAACAACTCCAAACGGCATCAACTGAAGCTTTAATTATAAGCTCAGAGGACGAATATTCCTTTCATATCCACAAATTCAAGGGAAACAATAAGTAACCGAAGACCAAGATAAAAATGCTTGGCACAGACATTGAAACGCTAGTTGAAACAGGGACAACGGTGAACATTATAGATGAACTTAGTCTTGCCAAACTTAAGGAAAATCCCAACATTGATCATAGTGATACAAGAGTTTACGCATATGGATCCAAAAAAGCCAGTATATTTAGTTGGCAGCTTCAGAACTGATATTTCATCCACCACACAGTGGCACACACCAAACAACAGCTACAGAGATATATTTTGTGAAAGGGAATTATGGATCACTTCTAAGATACCAGACCGCAATAGACTTGGGCGTCATAACAGTCATTCGTTTAGTCACACCATCAAAGACTGAGCAGCTCATTGATGAGTTTTCAGACAGTTTGGAAGGCATTGGAAAAAGTAAAGGACCTCCAGCTACAAATACAATGTCATGTTAATGATAGCAAAGCACCCGTCGCACAGCCATATCGGAGGATACCATTTCAAATGAGAAAAAAGGTGGAACCAGAATTAGAGAGACTAGAACAACTTGATATTATTGAGAAAATCGAGGGACCCACTCCCTGGGTTTCCCCGATAGTGGTAGCCCCCAAACCAACGAAACCAGAGGAAATTAGGATATATGTTGACATGAGGCAGGTGAATACTGCAATCAAGAGAGAACGGCATATAACACCCACTACAGACGACATCATACTTGACCTAAATGGATCTCGTGTATTCTAAGAGTTGGACCTCAACTCGGAATATCATCAGGTGGAACTAGCACCCGAATCACAAAACATTACAGCATTTACCACGCATGTCGGTCTCCGGAGGTACAAACGCCTGATATTCGGAATCAGCTGCGCTGCCAAAATTTTCAAACCATAATCAGAGACTGTTTCAAAGGCCTAGAAGGAACTCGAAACATCAGTGACGATTTAATCGTATTTGCAAAAACGCAGGGGGAGCATGATCAAAGACTTTAGAAGGTACTACAGAGACTACGTGAGAAAAACATAACTTTGAACAAGTCAAAGTGTGAATTTAACAGGAACTCTGTGGAATTCTTTGGATATCACTTTAGTGCAGAAGGGATATCAGCCGACCCAAATAAGATGGACGCCATCAAGTCAGCTGCAGCTCCACAAAATGCAGGTGAACTTCGTAGTCTTCTGGGATTAGCCAACTATGTTTCTCAGAAATCTGAAAACACCTTCCGACATTCCAAGGAATACCTTACTTTCGTTGTATCTTCAGTAAAGCCAAGAGCCCTGTCAATTAAGCAGATTCCTGATGCTTCCATCAAAGTCCCGATCATTCAAGAAGTAATATTAAGGATGTTGAGGGGAGAGTGGAAGTCCATCTCGAAATATGTCAGAGTTCAACCGTACTTACGCATTCGTGACAAGTTGACTATCGCACCAACAGAACATGGCAGTGTAGTACTATTTGAAAACAGAATTGTCATACCACTTGACCTTCAAAAAGATGTAGTAGCACTCGCACATGAAGGACACCAAAGACTGATCAAAATCAAGCAGCTGCTATGTGACAAAGTCTGGATTCCTGGAATTAACCAACAAGTTGAAGATGTTTGCAGGCAGTGCGTGCCATGTTTAGCTTCTACTCCAGCAAACCATCAGGAACTACTTCAAATGATAGAAATATCACACACACTTTTGTCCCGGATATCAGCTGATTTTTGTGGTCCATTTCCAAGAGGAGAGTAATATCGACCTGATCAATCTTGTAATCTATAAAGAAATACAAAAATAGTTAGTTTGGGCAATTACGGACACTCGGACCACAGAGGTGGATCAGGTGCTAGGAGGAGTTAGCATTCCCCATGAGCTGTCTTGCTATTGAATACCCTGTCCGTGAGACGCCATAGTTTGATTGTCAGGTAGACTGGAACAGTCCTATCAAATCAGTGATGTGACAAACGCGGACTTAGCAATATCAATTGGCGGTTATGAAACATTCAGACAGCAGTTTGACTCTCCCAATATAGTAGTAGCATCATAATTTAATACTAAATTGTTTAAGACCATAGAATTATACGATCGATTGCTGCTCTTACCTCCATTTACGTGGAATGTTGAAACCACTACAACAACAACTTGTCTTGTAAGTTAGCTTGCCTCGATTTCAAAAACTGAATGTAACGCAGAAAAGCTCTTGTATACGAATACAGTGTAAGAGAATCATCACACCATGGCAGGTGATGATGGAATATTGCTACATCAATAATGGAATACGATGGAGGAGTGAAATGTTCCCGTATTGTCATAAAGTTGAATAGATGTTTCCGTTAATGTCAATGTTATCAATAATAATCCAACGTACGAAGAGAGAATGGAAAGATCTATGTGTCCTTTTTTTTAGTTCGTTGTATATTATTATCGACATATTGAATGTGAAATCATTATATATTGATAGATAAAACATCGCAATATATCGAAATGTTAATTAAAGGCACACTAGAGATTTTCTTTCATTTCATGTTTGAGTTTTATGAATGAATTCTGCCTTCATTAGGAATACTAAATACAGGTCGCTAATAAGAGGAGCTCAATAGTAGCCCATTGAATTCCACTTGTGGAAACCGATTGCCATAAAATACAAAGATATTGTCAATGAGGAACTCAGATTGCCTTTAATATCAACTTTCAGAGTACTTGTGTGAGTTAACGATGGGAGTTGTAACAAAAAAAAATTTTTAGAATGGCTGAATCACTAGATAAGATATTTCTTTTTACATACTAGTATTGTTGTACCCATTCAGATGACCATTCCAGGTACCAAGTGGTTGAGATACTAAGATGTACTTCAACAGTCTGTAATACCGGTGATAGACAAAGCTTTCTCCCTACTCGGAATACCGGAAGAACTAAAGACAGACAACGGTCAACGATTCCAAAGTCATGAGTTCAGCAATTTCTCCAAATATCTTGGCTTCAAGCACAGGAGAATCACACCATTATGGCCAAAATCCAAAGGAGAAGCTGAGAGATTCATGCGCACTCTAGGGAAAGCCATCAAAACAGCCAATATAGAAGTATTCTAAAGCTAACATTTTTATAAATCATATTTATTTCAATAGAGTACCTGAATTAAATACATACTGTCACAGAATAAGCCACTCTCACCACTACTGTCTCCATGGATACAATCGTGAGCCGCCTGCGCATATCAATATTTTAGGCTCAATCGGTTCACTGGATGTGGTGTGTGCGAGATTGCGACTCACAATCAAGTGTCTCGCCTCATTACACGGGCGTGCTGGTGTAAAGAGGAATAATGACCACCGTAGAATAATGACCGGGGATTATTTTTCTACGTCGTAAAATGACCCTCGGTCATTATTCTACGGAGGTCAATATTCTTCTTTAAACCGGGTTGCCAGAATCAAATGCATGCAGCTACATGAGTGAACAACTTCTCAAGCCGGACAGTAAACAATATACGACCAGCCAACACCATGCTTGTCTCTTGGCTTTATTTACACAGATCTTCGTCATCACAAAACATAGTTGGGAAGAAGAATAGCTATTTATTAAATTGACAATAAAAGTAAACAATGTGGGCTTTAAGTACAAATTTGCACTAAACTAAACAACTTCAACCGACATCAGATACACTAGTAACAATATAAAATATACCAATCAACTACTAGTTCAAGCCAAAAACAAAAAAGAGCATAAACAATTAAAAACAATTAACATCAAAATGTTAAGAAAAACATGGCCGAAATATGGCATCGGAAGAAAGGCCATAAATTGCATGAAGATGCAAATGAACAAATAGAAGTGCATGTATTAGTTTGTATATGTAATATTAATCACTAAACACGAGGAATGTGGCATATACAACTTGATACATAAAGAAATCAAGGACTAGTAAATGTTGCATGCATCATTTTTATAATTACATTTCCAGTGACAACATGGATCGCAATCAGCTGGTAATAAATCACCTAAGAACAATATAGTTTCAATTAAAACCAGGAACTGAATTATTTTACATTTGTATTGTTTTTCAGTCATGCATTTTCAATAAAAAAATATTTAAATGGCACTTTATTACATTGCAATACATAAATTTTTTGGGATACATTTTCTTCAGGAATCAATACAATGCACCCTCTATATTCAGGGGAAATCACTCGAGCAACATCGAGAAACATACTCAGCATAAGCCAAAGTGAATAATCAACGAAATCATGATATTCGCTGCATCTTTTTAAAGGCAGTTTCTACTTAATTCAACAATCTGCATTCAGTATTGATTGGATCAATTGTGTAGCCCAATTCCGGATATTGTTGTCAGTTCAGGTTGATTTTCAGGAATGTTACTGTAAAGAACAAAATATTAATTTTAAACGTAATTCGATGATATGTATACAAACAAATAAACGAAAATAGACACATCCGTTTAAACGATACGACACTAGAACCCTTTGGAATTTTAAAATATCATTTACGATGTGATTTATTTAGATGTTGGATTATTAGTCCCCTACCGGTTGTCAACCGGAGGGACTATAGCTCTTTCTAATTGGCGTTGTCTTCTTGTCTGTCTGTCTGTCTGTCTGTCCCCATTCCGTCCCATTGGTTTTCCAGACATTTTTTTCGTCTATGGCTGTGTGAGAAATCATTTGAAACTTGCAGGGTAGTTTCCAGAGTGTCAAACTACAGATCAAGTTGAATTTCATAACGTTTTGGTGGCAGGTGTGAAAGAAATTAACTTTTTATATTTTCACATTTCAATATACATCGGGATTGCGATTCGTGCTGATTGATGGAAAGGCTGTAAAATTAGACATCTAAATTGATGCAAATGTCACAAAACTCAAACCGCTGAGTTCGTATGTAATTACTTCATTGAGTGTAACGATTTTAAACTCTTCATTGTAACGGAAACACATTCATGTGAATATATAATGAATTACAACGCAAAGAATTTCTTTTGTTGTCGGCGAGTGAAATCTGATCGGGCTGCCACGTGGCGTTACTCGATTTTACCACATTCCTACAATGTGTACACGACTTTGTAAGCCGTTACAACTACAGTAAATAAAGTGCAGATAATGAAGTGTCCTATTGGTGGTTTTGTTTGTGTTGCATTAATGAACAATTATTTCCGTTCTCAAAGGCTTGGCTTAAATCAGATCACAGGAAACGATTTCGACGGTTCCTAGTCAGTTCGAATTTGTTCTGTTCTTTCCACGATTAAGTGCAGCTATCGATCGAATCAAAATTTAGGCTAGTGGGTGGCATTTCGGAATCTGAGTTTTTTGCTGCGTGACATATCCATGATATGTATATATTTTAAAAAGTGTCATGTTTATGAATTGAAGCCGCAGGAAATAAACCTTCATGTGCTTATGAAATGAAGGTTAATATCAAATTCTCCCAATAACATTTTCTTTTAAAATCCCAAATATGTTTCATTGTATGAACAATCGAAACATCAAACTAATATGATATTGGCATGTTAATACCGATGTTTTCAATTCAAGTCAGATCACACAGCATTATAACATCAGCCAAATAATGGTGGTGCCGGTAGGGACATGTATTGCTTATGCAATAATCTCAGAATGCTTGATTAAATATGAAAGTTCAAAAATTGTAAACATAGTTAACACAGAAAGTAAAGATAATGAACAGTGATCAATTTCATATATCCTATACAAAATACAAATGAAGGTACTATGAATAAAAAGCTATTTCTGGTCCTCATTTTCAGCTATATAATATTCAAATCGACAGTAATTACATGCCCAGCTATTTGCTTCACAAAAATAAACATCACTATGTTATCGGAAAATACTAAACTCTAAGTCAAAAGATTAGATTTGGTTTGTGATGTAAAAACAAATCGCATATAAAACAAGTTTGAAACACCCATATATCATGCAATGGAACCTCTGGTTACTTACTGGTGATTATAAAATTTCATAAATGGTGACAAAATGAAATTTTATCTACAATATGAACTTTTATCTACAATAAAATTTGCTCAAGTTGAATCTTAAGTCTCAGAAGCGAAAAAGTTGAATAATCCTGTTAGAATACCTTCTTTTTGCCGTTAATTCGGCTTTTAATGTCGGCATCCACCAAGTATTTAGACATATCCTTCAGATACCTTAGACAGATACGTGGACATCCGCAATCTGTAAATTATCATGCTTATTAGGATTGATAAATAACAAGAAGTATAAAATCAAAACGTAGGATGCATATTAAAAAGGCGAAGATAACGAACAGTGATTAATCTCTCTTCCTTTACTCCTTTCAAGAATGAGACCGTTAAACGGAACAAATTCGACTAATATATTGATGCCAAATGAATTCCTAATATCCCCAATATCTTTGCGAAAGCCAATTGTTTAAAGACTTTGAATGAGCAAGACTTATATTCTTTAATGATTTTTTAAAAAATAATTTATCCTATTAAATTTCTCTTTCTTTATTTAAAGCGACTGTTTCACGGATTTTTCTTCTTTTTTTTCTTTTTTTTAATTTCCATGCGTGTGATGTCGAAGGGGCGGCATGTTCAAAGAAAAGCGAGGTATAACTGAGAGACTAACTTCAATTTACATTTCTGTTGACAGTACTTTAACGGGAATTTTGTTTACGTAAATCATATATACGATTACATAAACACTGGAGAGTTGAAGCAGTGACATGGAGTCCAAACAGTAATTAGTTTCCTCACGTACCAACAATACATTCAATTATCTCCAAATTAAATTAGATGCACTTGATCCCACCTCTGGTATGTCCAGGGGTCCGTGATTGCCCAACTCTTGTTTTTGTATTCTATTTAGGACTTACGAGATTGATCACTGTTCGTTATCTTTGCCTTTACATACATGATAAACTAACATATCACTACTCAGAGCTTTCGAAAATAGAGTTAAAGATTTTGTTTTTGATTAAACGACTGTTCCAACCGAGGAACCGGTTAGCCTATTGAAATTACCCAACTAGGCTTCATGATTGATTAATGATAACGGGGATATTTCACTCATATTGAGATGCACCATTTGCCGATGAAGAGCTCAAAATTAGACTACGCTTGGCACTTATGGCTTTTAGCAGTGAGGTATTTTTGCCGTGCCACACTTGCTGTGACTACGGACCTCCGTTTTTAAGGTCATATTCCGAAAGACCCGTGATTCTCACCTCTAATACCGAGCGAAGAGCAATCACTTGCCGATTTTAACGTCTAGGTTTGACGCGGCCGGCTAGTGCGAGCACGCTGGACTCGAACGACACACCTTCCTGATCACGAGGCGAGAGTTCTACCATTGAGCTACAGCGAGCGGTCTAACTTAGCTTCATTGTGTTGACCAACTACCATTTTCATGTATACGTACATTTTCATTTTACATGTACCACGCCAATTAAAGAATGTTTTGAAAAGATGTACTTCCAATCAACTTTAAAAAGTCTTGTAAAAAGATATGTTTTTGATGGTGTCTTTTCATTTTAATGGGATAGTTACAATCAACAAGTAACAAGCAGCTAAGCACTTTGGTTCCGTTGGTTGTGAGTTTAACAGCGAATAGGGATGGCAAAAGGTATCCAAATATATATAGTTAATTCCTCTGTGTTTTATATTTCATAAATAATAATTCTACCTGCCATCCAGAAAAGGTGGACAAAAGACAAAAAGAAATTAAGTATGCAATAATTTTCAAATTACAGGACAGAGGAGGATGACAGGTTGATGAAGCTTAACTCTTTACGCAAAGAATGTTGGTTCCTACTTCAATGTAAATACCAACAATGACTACTTATTTCATCATGATCAAAATAGTTTTTTCTTTCTTTCATGGGTTTTGATCTGAATGAACAATAGAATAGGTGACCAGCGTTCTCTATACGATTTAGTAATTAAGTATCGAACATCTGACAGAAAAGCTTACCTTGTACAACTTTTACAATATGGACTGGTGGCAACTGGAAACTGCACCCAAGTTGTAGGGTAATAAGTACTAAAAGCGCAAAAATGCCTACTGTTTTCATCCTCGTGTTTCAGATTTCAGTGAAAGTATTTTAAATTATTGCTGGTAACCTGCTTTTATTGTAAATAAACAGCGACTCTTAATTAGCAAGTCATTTTGATTTGATATACTCAAAAGAGGGCGTGACAAATGGTCTAAAATAAGACTAAGAACATATATCTAGTTTATAGGCAATATATTAACGATTAGCAACAACAGAAAACATCTGTTAGTCTTCCATATTCATAGCATGATTACCGTTCGCGAGTGGAATACTGGTCAATATGGGGTGCTTATTTGTACTAGGTACTTGATCCCATATCTGGTACATGTATGGTCTGGGATCCGTGTTTGCCCAACTCTTAATT
>CAJDSM010028366.1:4406-14428 GCA_903981925.1 Ostrea lurida
GTCCCTCTCAGATACAGCTATATGCTGGACCCCGCCCCTCTCAGATACAGCTATATGCTGGTTTTGACCAGAAATTCTTCATTAACTCAGCACGAGTCTTGATTTCTTATTTGCACCCATCAAGGAATCATGATGACACTTGCATGTTGCACCTTTTCACTTGCTGACTTAACACAACTTTTACACATGCCATATCACTTCAAATATGAAGTACTTACAATTTTTAAGAAAGTTGACCAGGCCCATAGTGCAAAACTATCCCCTGTACCTTTGATAAGAGGCCCACAGGCCTTAACAGTCACCTGAGTATCATAACCAAGGGAATCTCATATTTGCATTTTAGCCTCAATCGGAAGACTTTTGTCCACATTGTTTCTCATCTTTCAAAATATGCATACGATTCCTATTTAGTTATGAGGATATTGTAGTTATGTGCAGGACTAAAATTTCGCAATTTTCATTGTTTGATATTTCGTGGATGAACTCTTTTAAATAGAGGCACTCATACCCCAAATACTTTGAACAGCACTTTGTGTGATTGTGAATATAGCAAAAATAAAACTCGAGTGAATATTTCCGCCTTTACAGTAATTGAAGTTTAAAGTGACAGGCATGGTTATGGGGTTTGGGGATCAAAGTTTTAGATGTATACCTAGAGTCAAGCAGATTAATTAAAAGGTGAGATTTATATGTGTTGCCTCTGTGCTTCATACATAGTAATCTTTGCTAGTGCATTCTACAAAATCTATTGAGATTTCTTTTACAAACAAACTTACATCGAACTCTTTGGGAGAGAACATGTTTTTCAGGATGACAACTTTCTCGCATTTAAGTCTGGCACCAACTGGACGCTCAGGCCGCCAATCAAACAATCTGTCAATCACAAAGT
Organism: Ostrea lurida; assembly: GCA_903981925.1. Taxonomy (NCBI): domain Eukaryota; kingdom Metazoa; phylum Mollusca; class Bivalvia; order Ostreida; family Ostreidae; genus Ostrea; species Ostrea lurida. Next base: position 5,296 of record CAJDSM010028366.1, read on the forward strand.
GTCAATTCAAAACAGGTCAATATTTTCGCAAAAGACTCAATACTTCTCTACATATTGCTCATATAGGCAGTTACCTATAGATACATGTATACTTTTGTTGACTTCCAGCAGTGCCTTTGGCAAACACTCTATTAGCAGTTTTATTTATTGGTCACTTGGCAAGTTGAGTATCAATTATAAGTATTACTAGTCCCAATGGCTATGAAACCAAGAGAAAAAATCTCTTCTGCATGTCTAAGTTAAATTCTAATATAAGAATAGAAACTAACAACTCAACTTTATGACAAATGAGATTATTTCAACTTCTCCATCATCAATTTCCCACATTTATGTAGCAACAATTCATCATCACCTGCATATGGTTGAGAAACTTGATGGACTTAGAGCTTGTTCTGCATATGATCAGTTTTTTAATTGAGGTAAGCTACTGACTAACAAGTTAATGTTGCAGGGGCTTCAACAGTCACATTTAAAGCCAGCATTTTGCAAATTCTTTAGTCGTTATAATGATCTTGTTTGCCAATATGGTCTGCCTTTAGGTCAAGATGCTACCTGAAGTGTTTTATACCAATTGTTACGCTGTTCTTTATACACTGACCATTTTGGTCCCACCCTAATACCAAAACCCCTACCCCTAGGACCATGAAATTTAAAATTATGATAAAAGGTTTCCTGCTAATTCCAAATATCCATTTACTTTCTAATTACTATCAATAGCATTAAAGATGCTTTTCAAATGTTTTACATATAAACACTATGTAGCAAGTTTGGCCCCACCCTGGGGTCAGAACCCCTACCCTGGGGATCACCAAATTTACAATTTTGGTAAAGGCCTCAAAATTCCTGCTTTACATGACTACATCACTATGCATTTAGTTTCTCTTTAACATGTGCGGTTGTACAGAAGGACATTTTTTGAAAATTGGTCACTTTTTGCCCCACCCCTAAGATCCCAGGGGTGCAAGAGACCTGAAATTTACAATTTATGTGCCTCTTGTCCCAAAGATGCTTCATATCAAATTTGAAATGAATTGGATTGATAGCTTTCAAAAAGAAATAAAAAATGTGAAAAATTTAACAGACAGAGGGATGGACAAAGTGTGCATACCAATAGCAGGAGGTCACCTTAGTGCCTCGACTGACCTAAAAATGGCCTTACTTTTGCTGTTTTTCTTTCAGTTTCTTTTTCTCTTTGTTGGTGAGTTTCTTCCGTTTCTTGCTAGGATCAAAACTGCCTTTCATTGTAAACTTGGCTTTTTCAACATGAATTGTGTGCCCTCTTACATCATATCCATCCAAAATATTGAGTGCCAGCTCCACTGATTCAACCTTTGGTTAAAAAACAAAAAAAAACTTGTATCCAAAGGGAAATAACTCTTAAAGAAAATATTTACATCTGTATTACTTCATACTGCATGTATATTTAAAAGATTTACATTAAACAAAGAGTGGTCAATCTCATAACTCATATAAGGAATATAAAATTAAGAGTTGGACAAACAGGGGCACCTGTATACACCAGAGGTAGGATCCTGTGCTAAATTTAGAGCCACCAGGCAGAGCAAGAAAAAGACCAACAAATAGAGTAAACATGAAAATTATCCCATGTATTTTGGTTTTAGTCCAGGAAATTATAAATTGCAGAGTCATCGCCCGATTTCCGCACAAGGACCGCCACCCCAAATGTAGCGTTGTAACCAGTGTTTATATTTGCAATCAAAATATGAATTGCAGATTTTGTAATTTAAATGCATTTTGATGCTGCAAAGTCACAAATTTGAACTTTATACCTATCAGACAAGATATTTTTATCATATAAAGTAAAAAACAAAATTTTGAAGAAAAATCGTGAGTCAGTCCCTTTAACAGGAAGTTGACACGTGAAAGATCTGAATTCAGTTAGTGTGGTATAGGGCCCCTAGATGAAGTGATATACCAAATATCAAGTGGCTGTGACATCCAGTTTCAGAAAAAAGTGTGACAATATACAATTAATTATCTCGCCTTATGAGGTCAACATGGTGAAATAGGGACCCAAGACCTGGCCCACGAGGTGATCAGACCTGACCGAGGCTGTGTAGCGTCCGGTCAGGTCAGCAAGTGGGCCAGGTCTCGGGTCCCTATTTATAATTTTTTCCAATATAATATTATTCAATCTATTATTCAAATGTTATAAATTTTGCAATGTAAATTTTGCTTTCTCAATCGGGATCAAAATGCAAAAAGAAGCTTTTGATATGGTCGACATTACTGATATATAAATATATATATCTTAAAGAGACTAAAATCCAACAACACCAGATACCTAGAAGTGTCAGATCTACATAGTAGGTACAAGGTAGAATACAACAAAAGCAATGCCAGCATGGCATAATACTCCTGGGTATTTTGATGAGAAAAACATATTTTAGAGGAATTCATATTTTTGCTGAGTTATCACTTTGTGTGCCAATTCATTTTAAAATATGCTTATAGAGACGCAATAGGCATCTTCCACTTGGCATAAGGTGTATGCACACAAAGCATAACATTCCCAGCCCCAGTCTGTATCCTGCCTACAAGGTTTTCCATCTATATGACCTTTGACCTTGAAAAACAAAAGATGTCCTCCACTTAGCATGAGGAGTTTGTGTTCCAAGTTTGACAGTCCTGGCCCCAATATTTTAGTGCTCTTTAAGATATATATATATATATCAGTAATGTCGACCATATCAAAATTATTCCAAAATTATTGTAGAAGGCATCCTCCACTTGGCATGAGCAGTATGTGTACTGAGTTTAACCGTCCTAGCCCCAATAGTTCGGTCTGTATTCTGCCTACAAGGTTTTTCTATCAACTGATTCACCTCAACCTTCACCTTGAAAAACAATAGGCATCTTCCTCTCCTCATGGTGATCAAATATACTAAGTTGTAAAATTCTCGAGCTTACTATTTGGTCTGTATCCTGATGGACAACAGACAGACGGACAATACCATACCATAATACATCCTGTTTTTGCATATAAAAATTACATAAAGTAAGGCTGTGTTGTGATATTGTGATATATTGCGACATTTTCAAATGTACTGTGAGATGTATTGCAATATTTTCAATAAGAATATCAACAATATTTTCTCTTATTTCATTGGCTTTAAGATGGATTTCTCTGCAGGATAAATGAAAAATAAGAAACAAACGTTCTAGGATATAGTCAGACACAACATAGACTTGGTTGCTTAACTCCATTGCTCTATTGGAAGTAGAAAAATTATGGCTTAGTGTTTAAAACAATCATAGAAATGTTTCAGCCATATTAAACGTAATATTTAATGAGGAATCTAAAGGTGAACGTAAATTCCAAGCCTGAGCATCTTCGTCGATATACCAGTATCGAAAAAACGTACCACAATACAATATTTTTTGTTAACGATAGCAAGATATCGGAATACTGGTATTATCACACAGCACTAACATACAGCACTAATATGACCCAAATTCCAAATAAAATTTGGATGAAGGGGCAGGTGTTTCTGTTGGTGTTGTTTGTCATATTAGTGTTATATATATATAATATGCTTTACATATATAAATATATGATAGTTTGCAAACCTTGATATAACAGCATCTGCCGTCACCCTTTGGTTCTCCTTTCTCATCTCTGTAGAGCTTAAGTTTGAGACTTTTCTTTTGAGGGTCAAACATGATCATTCCACATTTATTCATCAATTCTTTGAATTCATCCTCTGTGATGTCCAATGGGAGACCACTTACGTATACATTTGTGTTTTTCTCATCCTCCACATCAAACCACTTAGGATCTAAATTCATAAACAATTATACTTGTGAGACAATGAATTTATAAACAATTATACTTGTGAGACAATGAACTTTTGCTATTCAACTGTAAATATATAAACCATGGAGAACACAGTCACAGAATTTGACAACTGGACACTTTTTCTATTTACATGTACAGCTTACTCCGGATATAATGAAATTTAGGGGACCAACCTTTTTATTTCAATATAACCGAAGTTCAATAGAAGTAAAATCAGTAACATGTTGACCGCATGGGAAGCTTGAGACAATCGCTGTGTAATTATTTATTTTATGTAGTCAATGTCTTACATTCATCGATCCCGATCATAAAACAATATAATTATCGTTATTTATTATTATCAATTTATTATTAAGTTGCAAAATTAAAATGAACAATGGAATAAATGCACTACTCCAGATAGGAATTTTTATTCAAAGAAATCTGTGAGTTTCTTCTACCTCTGTATAATTGCCCGTTCTCATTCGTTTCCGTTTCGGCAAAAGGTCACCAGACTACATGGCTTCAACGATGGCAGCATGCTGTTTTAAATCATTGTTAACGTACTGGGTTTAATTCCAAAATCCTTTGCTATTTCTGATTTTGATTTCACTTTATTTTCCACTGCTGTTATAATTTCAAATCTAAGTGTCCAATGACACGTTTTTCTTTTATGAGGAGTAGCCATTCTTTCTAAATTGATAATGTACGTCTCCAAGCTGTGGAAGTCATTACACGTCCCCAGAGTTATTCTACTCTTGCATGCAGTGAAAACTAATCAGGTGAGAAACGAATCAATACCATTTAGTATTACCAACCGTGATGATAGCTTGGCTAAGGGACTTCAATATAACCGTTATAAAAACAACACATTATCACCTCAGCGGACCGAGGATTGGTTTCAATATACGCGATATTTCAATATATGCGATTTCAACTTAACCGAATTTTATTTGCAAAAAAAATTGAGAGACTGAGGTTGGGGATTTACTTTTATTTCAATATAAACGATATTTCAAATTAAACAATTTCAATATAAGTGGAGTAAGCTGTAACATGAGGCCCACAGGCCTTAACGATCACATGAGTATCATAACCCATACAGGGAAGCTCATATCTGCATTTATTGGCATTTAAGCTTCAATGTGGAATCTTTTATCCACTTGGAATCTTTTATCATCTTTCAAAATATGCATAAGATTCCTATTCAAACAAACATGAAGAAACAAGATGTGTTTTTGAAACACTGATGCCCCCTGACAGCAATACCAGTGGAAGGGGCTTGTCATAAGGAATACACACGTGAAATATGAAAGCTTTATCATTTATCATTCAAAAGTTATGGCCAATGTTAAAAGCTTTTGCAGACAAACAGATTAACAGACAGACAAACTGACAGACTAAAAACTATAAACCCCCGAATCAAAGATTCTGGGGGCATAAAACTTTATGCAATGATGAAAGTTTGATTAAAATTGGCCCAGTGATTCTGGAGAAGAGGTTGTTTGTCCCTTGTCTACCTTTATATGGTTGTCCTTTTAAATGTGTATCTAGGCATCTATTGGTCCTATGGTTGAAATATCTTGTATTATTCGCCCTATCTGTTGGCCCTCCTTTCCAGCTCCTGAGCCTCCAAGGGCCGCTTGACCTAAACTAAGACTTTTATCCTGCTGACTCCCTATATTAAAGGAATATGCTTGTTCAAGCAAATGTATTCCCCTCTTGAGGATGTCTTTCTTGGTTTACATATGGGTTTCTTGAGAAATTTTTAACAGAAGATTGTTTTCATGTCTCTTATATTTCACATGTTGTCAAGTGAGATCTTTGTCTTTATATTGTTGTATCTTGTGTTTTTGTTGTCTGTCTTTAATGGTTGTCCTTTTTGTGATGTTGTCTTCCTTTATATTGGTTTTTCCTTTTTATTTGTTGTGTTTGTTTTTTATATGGTTTGATCCTTTTGTGTGGTCTTTTTATTATTTGTTGTCCTTTGTGTGTTTGTCTTGTCTTATATTATGGTTGTCTCTTTTGTTGTTGTGTTCTACCTTTGATGATGTTTGTCCTCCTTGTGTCGGTTGCTACCTTATACTGGTTGTGCGCCTTCTGGTGAGTATTCTTCTAATGGTTGATCCTTGTGTGTTGTCTTTTATATCGGTTGTTCCTTTGTGTGTTGTCTTTATATGGTCGGTCCTTATGTTCGTTGTCCTTGTATACCTGGTGGAGCCTTTGCGTGCTGTTGTTTGTTATGATTGTCCTTTGTGATGTTGTCCTTGTATACTGCAGTTCGTCCCTTTGTGTGTTGTCTGCTCTTTCACTCGACCTGGTTTGTCCTTTGTGTGTTGTCTACGGCACGTTATATGCGGTTGTCCCTTTCTGCGGCGCTCGGTAGTTGTTCCTTCTTATATGGTTCTCACTTTTCGGGCCGGCTGAAGTCCTGGCTCTCTTGGCATATGGGTTTTGCATCGCCTTGCTGTGTTGTTCTTTTATGCGTTGCCATCACTTTGTGTGTTGTCTTTAATTGGGAGTTGGTACCGTCTTTGTGTGTCTTTATATGGTTGACCTCTTGTGATGTTGTCTTATATTATGGTTGACCTTTTGTGTGGTTTTATATGGTTGTCTTTGTGTGTCTGTCTTTATATGGTTTTGTCTTTGTGTGTGTCTTATATGGTTGTCCTTTGCTGTGTTGTCTTTAATATGGTTGACCTTTGCGTGTTGTTCACGTCTTTATTGTTGGCCTTTGTGTGTGTCTTTAATATATGAGTTGGTCTTCTGTGGACGTTGTCTACCTTACTTATGGTATGTTCCCTTTGTAGTTGTCCTTTATATTGAGTAGTCGACCCTTTTGTGTGCTTGCTCTGATCTGTGTATTGGGTTGTCCCTTGTGCTATGTCGATGGTTCTGTCCTTCCTATTTATTAATGTCGATCTTGGTGGATGTTGTGCTTTAATCATGGTCGTCTATGTCACATCTAGATGTTGGTCGTTGTCTTTTATATTGTGTTGTCCTTTGGTATGATGTTGTTCTTTATATGGTTGTCTTTGTGGATTGTCATTTATAAAGGGTTGTCCTTTGTGTGTTGTTCTTATATTGTGTTGAACCGATCCCACGCTACAACGCATTCTACCTCTCCAAACGTCCTGAACGCGCTACCCCTGCCCCCCCTCCTCCCTCCGATTGTGACCCCACCTACCCCCAGGGTCATCATGATTTGAACAACTTGAATCTCCAGGCAACTTAATCGGAAGTCTTCATATAATTTCAAGCTTTTCTGGCACAAGTGGTTCTTGAAAGATTTTTAATGACAACCACGCCTATTTTTGCATTTTTATGATTATCTCCCTTTGATGGGGCTTGGACTCATTTGAAGTAAACTTGAATCCCTTCACCCATTGGATTATTTATACCAAGTTTGGTTGAATTTGGCCAAGCGGTTCTAGAAAATACCTGGGTAGGTAAAAAATGTGAAAAGTTTACAACGATTGACAACGAACAAATTTTTGATCACAAAAGCTGACTTATGTGTATAGCTACTAAAATTTTCCAATAGTATAGACAATAATCCAAAAAAGCAGTGTTTGATGTATTAACTGATTTAAGTATTTAAGAAGTTCACAGTGCAATTTAACAAATACACCTGTACCTTCTGCTGGTTTCTGGGGCATGAACTTGCTAGATTTCCTCTTCTTTCCTTTATTCCCCCCTTCCTCTTTGATCTCATTGCCCCCTTCCTCTTTGATCTCACTTCCTCCTTGCTGGTTGCTTTGCTCATCTTGCTGTTGGTAAAACTGAGCGTAATAATTCTGGTAATACTCAGTGTATCGTCTATGATACTCTTCACTGTTAACGTCCAGATCCCAGTACTCCCTGTACTGGTCCTGATCCACAGGATCCCCCGCTGGCTCTCCCCCTCCTCCGTAACTCATCTGATACTGTGCTATGAAGTCCTCGTCAATCTAAAGCAGTCACATATATTCATCACAACTATAAAGAATCAATTCAGGATAACAAAAGGAATGACCTAAAGGGGAGATTAACTTCCCAGAATAAGTCAAGGAACGGCCTACAGGGGAGGACAACTTCCCAGAATAAGTCAAGAAACGGCTACAGGGGAGAAAGACTTCCCAGAATAAGTCAAGGAACGACCTACAGGGGAGAACGACTTTCCCAGAATAAGTCAAGGAAACGGCCTACAGGGGAGGCAACTTCCCAAATAAGTCAAGGAACGACCTACAGGGGAGAACACTTCCCAAAAAAGTCAAGGAACGGCCTACAGGGGAGGACAAACTCCCGAAATAAGTCACGGAACGACCTACAGGGAGGACAACTTCCCAAATAAGTCAGAACGACCTACAGGGAGGACAACTTCCCAGAATAAGTCAAGGAACGACCTAAGGGGAGGACAAACTTCCCAAAATAAGTCTAAGGAACGGCCTAACAGGAAGAGAACAACTTCCCAGAATAAGTCATGGAATCAGTTAAGCTTCGTCTGTTACTTTCTGTTCTATATATACATCTATGAATTTTTCATATTATCATTTCAAACTTACAATTCATCATCTACGATATAAAACCACTATGTGCATTGTTACCTTGACCTTTGACCAATAACCTTGTCTCAAAGTCATAACACACCTTTTTGGTCCAGACCAACAATTCTGCATTGTTACCTTCACCTTTGACCAGAGCCTTAACTCGAGGTCATGATACTTTCTTGGATCCTGGGCAACAATTCTGTGAAATATTATTCCAATCCATGCACTCGGTAAAAAGTTATGGTCTGGACAATGTTAAAACCACTATGTTCATTGTGATCTTTGAATAACCAGTGACTTTGATTCAAGGTCATGACACTTCCTTAGTTGTCAACAATTTTGTGAAACATTGCTCAAATCTAAAGAGAGGGTCAAAAGTTATGGCTCAGACAAACTATTTTGGACAGATGCCAGACGGACAATGCCATAACATAAAGAAGGGCGAAAAAAAATGGGAGTTTGAAGCATGAAAATCATTTCAACATTCCTCATCTACATTCCCAGGGACATTGAATTTAAAAATTTTAGTAACAGGCTTTGTGGACATCAAAATCAACCATTTTGTTTTTCTCAAATATATTTGGGTCATTGGGAGTAGAGAAGAATATTTTCTAAGATTTCATAGTTTAATACATTCTCACTGTATGGTCATATTGGTCCTGAGTTTACTCAGGTGACCCTAAATATTATTTTGAATTCTCCTTGCTGTTAATAATACTTATCAGAATGTGGTAAAAATAAATAAATGAAGTGATTTTTTTTCTTCTTCAAAACTTGGAATTGTGCCAATTTTTTTTCCTGGGGG
>CAJDSM010028369.1:0-11958 GCA_903981925.1 Ostrea lurida
TTTTTAGGCATGATCAAAGACACCGCACGGCCTGCCTACTGGACCCCCGATGAACAGATTAAAGCCTGCCAAGTCTGTGAAGAACCATTCGGTCCCAAACTGTGGATCCACCACTGTCGAGCTTGTGGACAGGGTGTATGTGAAAACTGCTCTCCTAACAAGCGGCCCGTGCCACTGAGAGGTTGGGACTATCCGGTCCGAATCTGTCGGAGGTGTGAAAATAAGAGGGACCACCTATAAACACGCAACTAGCTCAGCGTCAAGTTTTGTTACACTTTATCAATATTGATTTTTACACAGATGTGTTCCGACAAGGAGGGCAAGACATTATACTACAGTACAGCAATACAATGTATTGTGCTGAGAAAAAATGATAATGATAGTGCTCAAGAAGAAAAAAAGCATTTCTTATGTTGATCATGGAATTTTTTGCATTAGATATTTAAGAATATTTAAGTGATTGTCAATGCTGTAGGCAGTATGGAGATTCTATGACATGGAGTATTTGTTGACATTGATAATACTGTAATTCCAAGACCACAGTGTTGTGATTTATGAGACGGATTTATGAGACATGATTACCACAAAAAAAAAATTTAAGGTCGGTGAAGAATAAATTTCGGTAGAAAAAAAAAGATCAATTATTATATATATATATGTGCTTGAAATGTGTCATTTTCATGAATTTTTGAGAGGTTTTGATTCTGTCATAACTAATTATTAGTTTGACTGAGCATGAAGTTGCAGCTTTACATCCAAATGCAAAAAAAAAAAAAAAATGGATGGGTTTAAACAACAAAGGTAATTGCATTTTAGCTAATTTGAAGACCTTTCCATCTGGTTCACACATTCATGTATTTTGGGACATTGCTGTTCTTTGTCACACTAGATGTACAAGATATCAATTTATACCGAGTTGTTGTGTGGGCATATCTGCTGTGGAGCTAGTCAAAAATTGAAGCATTTAATTTAATATTTTGCTCTTTATTATTGCAAGTTGTATTTCTAATAGAGCAGGACATATATTCATTCTTCTACTTTTCTCCGTGAAAGTAATCATTTCAGCAAAAGAATGACTAGTGAATTTACAGAGTATGTACATGTATGTGTTATATCTGTAGGACTCGAAAGTGCAATGGAACTCCAAAGGGCGATGGTGTTCCCAAAGTGGGATGGTCTGTGCCAAACCCTGATGGTTTGATACGCCAAAATGCGATGGTCCTTAATTATGCGCCAAAGCACGATAAAGCTGATAAAAAGTATATCAGAGAGTACATGGGAGTCCGAGTTCTCTCATGATCTACGCATTTTTGGATCTCCATTTTCTTCAGTTTATCCTTGAAAAATATTCGTTGGGGCAAACTGATGTTATATTTCTTTGGGTGAATTTTGAAAGACGTTGTGATTGACGTTATAATAACATGACGTCACAAATGTTGCCCACACCATTGTAGTTTGGAGTATCGTATAGACCATCTCACTTTGGCATCGGTATCGTGTCAACAAACCATCGCACTTCCGAGTCTTACATATATAACATAATCATTGTGAAAATTATTCATAAAATACTCCTCATTTTAGGACTTTGTTTTACATACATGTAATAGCTTGTCATCAATTTTTATGTCCTCTGTAATTAAAACACAAAAACAATACTGCTACTGGACTCCATGGCTACCAAACGGTATTTACTAGTATTACCATACCCCTAAATGTTCCTCTTCTCAGAATTCTGATCAGATGGATGGACATATAGATGTAGCAAAGAATAACTGCATTGTAATTTTACCAACGAGTTCAAAATGAATTAAATACAGTAGAACTTCATTATCTCGAACACTGTTATTTCGAATACTATGGCTATTTTGAAGTGATTTGGAAGTCCCAGCCACCTAAGTATTTTTACCCCTGATATCTCGAATCCAGAGATATCTCGGAGTTTTTCTTCGGTCCCATCGAGTTCGAAATAACAAGGTTCAACTGTATTACATTGTATGGAATACTGTCACTTTTTCAAGCAAGAATCCTGTGCTCTTATCATGTGCTGTTCAGATGACTGATTCAGATGTTGAGAACTGACTTTGATAAAGTAGCTACTGTTATGTATGGCATGCAAGTGAGCAACAAACTTTCACAATCCAACATCTCAGGTGTGAGAACTGGTACCAATTCATTGCATGTCTTTACAAGTCACCTTCCTCTTTTGCAAATGTCACAATGATTATCCTTATAAATAATTATGTACAGTAAGGTTTATAATTATGTATATGTTGTTCCTTCACTCATGTCATTGGTTCATGCAAAGAGTAAATGTTTGATCAGTGCCATTTCAACTTGGTAAAGGGTATTTTTCTAATATATGTTAATTGCAGGAGCCTACGTACCTATCTGTAAAATGACAATACATTGTAGGAAAAAAATCACTATTTTTATTCCATCATGTTGATGAAAATCAGGGACTTGACAAAGATGGTCCATAATTGAATATGTTGTTGAATGAAAAGAAATTTTTGTAACCTATTTATAAAACTAAATTTTATACTTGACTTGATGTTGTAACATCTCACATGTATCATTTTCTTACTGATAGATAATACAAGCTCCTGTGTATTGATACTGTGCTTCCATGATTTATTTTTATAAATAATTTTTTTTCTTTTTGATATTCAGAGTATAAGTTAGTACATGTAGTTATTACTGAAAACAATCTTGTATATTTATTTTCTTCATCGTCTGCACTCGTATACCATAATATAGCAAGGTTTTCTGTTTTCTAAAATTTCCACAAAATATCATTGTCAGGACTGAGGAAATTTAATCAATTTGAAATTCATTAATACATTGAACATTGTATTACAAATATTTATTATAAAGAGCTACTGATGTGCAGAAATAAAATGACAGAAAATAGTTAATACATTATTGCTATAGATTTTGCAACATTTGATGGTACTATAATGTAAATAGATTTTATGGCTGATACACCACAACATCCAACACAAATGAAGTCAACTTATGCATTTTTTCCCCTAATGTGTTTACTTAAAAACAAGTAGGTGCTTGCAGAGAGGCACATGAAATCCTTAGGCACATTTTGTCAAAGTCTGTAATCAGAACAATCATGGTGATCATTGAAACATTCTGTCATTATTATTGATGAACAAATTAAGAATTTGGTGTGATATCAACAAATGCATGAAATCGTATAGACTAAATGTAATTTAAATCAATACCTTACAAGAAGATATCTGTAGGTACTTTTGATTGTTTGTCATTCCTGTCCTTGTGGCCGAATAATTATGTAACTTTTTGCATGAAATGGAATATTCGTGATCAGGGATCCTGGGTAAAAAGTTCATACAATAGTTTAAAAATCAGGTAACGTGATTTGATCCCACTCCCCAAAGAAAATCATTTCACCTCAAACCTCTGAAGATATGCAACCCTCTGATAACGATGACTGTTTGGTTTTCTAGATCACATGACAGGTGTATCATGTGACTGGTGATTGTTTGTTCATTCAGAGTTTTGTTTTTCCTGTGATAAATGAAGTGCAATGGTTATTTGAATTGTTAGTACATTGTGTTAATTGGTTGTATTCATTCCCGTTCTAGGTCAAAATAAAATCATCATATCGAGTATTTTGAGTTCAGTTGTTTTCAACAAATTCACCAATGACGAGGGGAATTTTATAAGAGACACAATTGAGTGTGTTGCATGGTTGAGCCAGAAAATCTTCATATGCAAGATTGATATGAAAAGGAGATCATAGAAAACAGTTATGCCATGACAATGAATTTATTCTCTTTGAATGATAACATTCACCGAGAAATGCTCTCCTCCTGTATGACCTTGACCTTTACTGCTGTAAATCAAATTTCTATGCCCGTCATAAAATGGCCTGGGGCATATAGTGTTGCACCTGTCCATCAGTCCCAATATTTTGTCCACACAACTTCTCATAAACCCTTTGGAGGATTTTAATGAGACAATAATATGTAGATGTGGGAAAGGGAAGGCTATATTACAGGAGTTATGGCCCCTGGACTTAGTTGTTTTGTCTTAATGTGAAAGGTAGTATCATCACATTTTTACAACTCTTCTTAAATCCTTTACAGGATTTCAATGAATCTTGGTACAATTAAAGATCACAACATGTAGATGTGAATGAAAGGTGAGCAATATATGCCCTCAAGGTTCACAGATAAACTTCGCTACCAGCGGGGGCATTTGTGGTGCACTGACACATCTAGTCAATAAATACATATACGAGGGCCATTCAAAAAATACGTAGAAAATGCCTCTCTTTTCCAAATTATTTGTAAAAAAATTCAAAGTCAACACATTATCTTATGTTTAAACATATATTCTATTAACGTATGAATTTTCATCGCATTTTATCAGATGGAAATGGTGTTATTAAACCTTTAGAAAACCAGCATTGTTTGTCATCACGGAGCAACGATAAGGTTAAAACCATAACGTCACGATAATGTTATTTCACAGTTTCTCAAAATGAATACTTTCATACATCTCATTCGAAGTCTGTAGCGCCTTACCAACTCATAAAAAACATGTCTATAGTACATGACATTTAGTTGGTTAACAATTGTTCAAATAGTATAAGTTAAAGTTCGTCAGACCTTTCAATCTTCTACCTTGTTACTCTGCTTTAATTACAATAAAAAAAACCATGACGTTATGAAATCTTTCAACATGATTTTACTAATAATTCGCTCTCTCCTATGTTGCCAATATTCTATACAGAGTTTTTACCTCTCAAAAACCTCTATGTCATTTATAAAGAAATGCAGGCCTGTCTTTCAACGTATTTTCTTCTTTGTCTAGCATAATAAAAGTTTGTATCGGGGTTTTCTTTGACGGCAACAAAATTCTTTCTCTATTCGCTGCTCCGTAACGTCATGCGACGTCAACTTCCTATGCATTTTTAACGAGGACTACCTCACCTCTATGAGCGATTTCCGTTCAACGAAGCAATATATTGCGTCAAAATTTAACTGTGAAATGAGGTAACAATTCTTGATTTAAGTATCTGATTTTTTTTTGTTTCAGTGCAATTTGTCAAAGATATGACTTTAAACATTATATAGTGTATATTTGTATGGTACCAAATTCCGCCGTGCTCCGTGACTCCCATTTTCACAGTTTTAAATCTGAATAACTTTTAAATATACCGGAATATTTGAAATTTTTTCATTAAAATTAGTTGGATTTATGGTTAAACATTTCTACCAAATTTGGTTATACTATGACGTTAAATAAAATAGTTATGACAAAAGTCTACGTATTTTTTGAAAAGCGGAGCCCTCGTACATATCTAGTTACTTTGTAGGATATATGGTGTGAAATTTATAATGTAGCTGGTACACTGAAAACTGCTTAGCTGATGTTATAAAACATCAACAGTTTATTTAGCAACACTCTATCATAGTCGATCCAACTTGGCATTTCGCAAATTCTATGGTCGTTTTAACAATCTAGTTCTGCTTTGGTCAAATGCCGTCTGACTATTTCATAATAATTATTTGGCCGTTCTTTATACATTCATGGATTTTGACTACAGATTGTTGTTTGCCTAATCTAAACAACGGGCTCACAGTATGTATGACCAGTCGAGAGGGGATGTTTACTCCTCCTAGACTCCCGATCCTACCTTTAGTGTATCCAGGGGTCCGTGTTTGCCCAGCACTTATTTTGTATTTTACGTTTAAGACTTACGAGATTGATCACTATTCGTTATCTTCACCTTTTCATGAAGACTGTCATTGATGTGAACATGCAATATATTAATAGCACTAAAAATAATTTTCTAATAGCAATTTTCTCAGTATGTACTATTGGCTTTAATGAATACAACAACATAAAAGTGTATTTGTTGTCCTCATAGGGGAGAGAAAGTCTGTATTAGCACATCATGCTTACAGGAATTTGTCCATATCTCTGATCTGCACGTCATGTTGACACAAATTCGACAATCTTTGTTTTGCACGTCATGCTTGCACAAATTTGACCATCTCTGATCTGCCCAACCTTTACTCCAGGAGTAAATTTGCATGGTGTGTAAATTTACTCCCCTGTGTAAAAGCAAATTTGCTATGCGTTCACGTGGAAAAAAAGAGACCATATGTAATTTTGCTATTTGCACACATTTTCGGAAGAATTCATGATGGATCTAGCCAACTACGTCTTCGCAGACAATTTAATGCCATTTTATTTGAGTACAAGTTAAATTATTGGTTTGCCGAGAGTAAAGGTGCCAGTAGACCAAAGTTAAAAGTATGTTGGACAGAAATTGTGAAAAAAAGTTTTAATGATGAGGAAAGAAATTTTTACATATATATGCAACAGATTAATGTGTCACTTGTGACAAAGGGGGATCAAGTTATCAATACTCATGTGGGAGGAGACCATAGAGTTGTTATGTAGTAAATTTACTATGCGTTCATGTGCCACATTTGCATAGCATGTAAATTTACACCTATGTAAATTTACTTTAGCATTACCTCTCCAGGCAGTGCATATTTGCTCCACATGCAAATTTACTTATGTGTGCAAACGCGTTCATGTGCCATATTTGCACACCTAAGTAAATTTACATACCTATGTATTTTTACTCACGTATGCAAATCTTGTCACATGAACGGGGCGTAAATTAGTCTTTGATTTGCACGTCATGCTTACGTAAATTTGTCTCTGATTTGCATGACTTACAAGAATTTCTTATTGAATGGTAGTACCCATCACCCCCCACATGACGACAACAAAAACTGAATAATCTTCCCCATGACCTTGCAATGGCATTAAAGAAACCATAACACATGCAAAGTAGGATTTTTTTTTAAATTTTATGTTCAGTAATATTCAGGTTTGTCCATATATAGATCTCATTGAAATTTAACATGTATTGAAACTTTACTACAAAGAAATCATCAGCATATACACCAATTCTAACAATAAAGGCCTTGTCATCCAACCAACACTATTAAATGTGGGTAGCACATGTACAAGTAACATACATGAGAACAATCTGAACTCTGATCATTAGAGTTGCAAGCAACCTATAGTACTCTCTGTGATTAAATGTAAACTACCAACAATAGTTTCATATTCATTCTGTGATGAAAGGAAAATATCTACATCCACATCAAATATTTATCAAGAAATATAATAAATATATAATATTATATACATGTAATGATCATGTATAGACAGTAAATTCTTACATTCACCAGTAAAAACCTCAAGTGTATGCACTTTATATCCTGGTAAATCTTGCACACAAGCAAGCACACACGCACATACACACACAAGCACACACACACAACCGCACGCACACAAGTAAGCGCACACATAAAATGCATCTGTCTGATGATGAATTGCACATTCCTGAGATTTCCCACTTCTTTTGATGTGGATTTGAGTGTACTCAGAAGTGAATCTGTATACATGTATGATAGCATGTTTAAACGTCTTTCCAATTCTCCACTCTGGCTTTGTATAACACATGAAATATATATAACACATTATTTTTTTATGAACTTCCACCAAATCACGACCCCCAGAATGGCAAGTTCTAGTAAGATCACCACAATCAAAATCATCTTGTTGGTCATAACTCTGTCAAAAATAAAGATTTAAAAATACATCCTTGTGCAAACCATAGTCTTACTGCGTGTCCATTTATCAAAAACTAAAATTATTGTTTGATAATATTTTGCAATCATATAACTACATTGTATTTAATAGTGAGAATTCTAACTTAGCTGCAATAATGTAACCCTCTCCTTTTTTTTTATTCCGATATTTACAAGAGCTCCCCAATTTTTTTTTTTAAAATGGAGAGGGCTACATTATTGCAGCTATTCTAAACTGATAAAACACAAAATTCAACCATTCGCAAACACTGTCTCCTATGAATGCAAGAAGCCCATGTCATGGGCTACAATGCTCACCTGAGTGAAGGGAATGAAATTTTAAACTTTGATCCTAAATGGTAGCATGATATGGATTCTACATTAAAATGAGTAGATCACTATCAAAATGTTTATTATAAAGCAATTATATAATATCAAAATCATTAAATGTTTTCATATTGCTTTAAAAACTGAAGCTTTTGTGTTAAAATTGCTGACATTTTTAAAGTGTACAGCCTGATAAAAATCACCCCAAGCCTTTCTCCTTACACTCGTTTAACAAGCGTTTGTGGGGGTATTATTCAGACTGTAAAGCGTATCAATGTGTCTCAATCTTGGTCTGGAATACACTCAAAATGTTTATCAATTAATAATTCTTTACTCTTCCTACAGGTGACCTACATGTAAATTGCAATTGGTCGTTGGTCATCATACTTTAACAATGAAACACTTTTAATTTCTTCATAAATACCATTCCAATTCTTTACAGATTTGGTATGAAACATATTTGGAACGAGGGGCATAAATTGTAATTTCATCAATAACAAACTCCTGCTCTACTGGGGCCTTAAGGACCCTCTCTACACTGCACACAAAAGAGCTAGTAATTTTAAGCAGTTAGAGTTAACTGCCCTTAGATCTAATATGAAATATACACAATATTGTGGATATTACCAAATTCTTAATCAGTTCAAGTATTTGTAACATGTCAGTAGGTAAAGATAAGTTAACTGAACTCTTTATTTGCATGTTTTGTTTTCATTCAAGTGAGCAATGATGAATTCTTTTCATCAATTAATACTTCATATCTTTGAACATTTTTCCTGGGGGTAAATGACCCATACCATATATTAAAACCTTCTTAGATAAACTTAATATCAACACCTTAATGTTATTTAATTTTCTCAGTGTCTAAAAAAATGTTTTCCTTAGTGTATAGAGGGTCCTTAAGGGCAAAACAAAAACTGCTAAAAATTGACCGATTTTCAACAATCAACCTTCTCTACAACTGCACATCTGTAAGAAAAACTAATGATATTTTTTATTTCTTAAATACATGTAACCCTTAACAGGACCTCCAAAGATAGTCTACTTTCAAGAAACTGTTAATCCCTGGCATAAGCACTGGGGGTGGGGGTGGGGGGTGGAAACAATTTGAATTATACTGAGAATGCTGAATTTTGGAGGAGAAATACTGCACCAGTTGAATTTGATTCAGTGAACAGTGGAGAAGATGTACATCCATATTTTGAATTTGAAAACTTTTATTTACTTAATTTCATGAAAAATTAGAGGAAAGTAATCTTGACAAATTTAAAACCCCTGCCATGCTCAATCCCACTACCTAAAGATCAATGCCATGCCAACCAACTGAGCGACTCAGTTAGACCATCGAGATCGAATATTCAAATGTTGCTGATATTTCCATTCATATTTTACAGAGAAATCACCCATCATGACATCAGACAATTGTCTGACAATAAAGTACATATACCTCCTAACACCTGAATCCCCTTCAACCAAAGATGTTTTTGTGCCATGTTTTGTTGAAATTGACCGAGGCATTTTTGAGAAGGAAATAATGTGAAATATTAAAAAGGACAATGCTGACAGACAAATTTTGATCAGAAAAGTTCACTTCAGCTCAGGAGAGCTAATAATCCATTTAAAATACCTTTTTCTTTTACTAAATACTGTACTTAAGCATTACTTTGTTATAAAGTAAATATTAAAATCTAAATTCATGATACACGTAACAGTTTTTAATCTGAAAATTTATTGTTTCTTAAAATACCTCATTGCCATTGTCTTGAGGATTTTCCGACTCCGGCTAAGGTTTGTATCCGTATCAACCAGCTGTAACGAAAACAAAACGTCAATTACCACGCAAATCTTATAAACTGATAAATGTAAAACTTGAATTTCTTGATGAGTTTCCTGACTTACCCCCCTTCTATAGAAGTCCATTCTATATTCACATTTAAAATTTTTTTAATATTCAATATCTTTATTGATTGATTACATTTGTTTGTTTTTTTGTCCCATCGAGAATATTTCACTCATTTGAGACGTCACCATTGCCGGTGAAGGGCTGCAAATTTAGACCTATGCTTAGCACTCATGGCTTTTATCAGTGAGGTTCTTTTGCATGCCACACATGTGACTGAACACAGTACCTCCGTTTTTAAGGTCATATCCGATAGAACCGTTATTCTCACTTCTAAATGCCGAGCTCTTGGCGAGGACAATCCACTACCTATTTTAACGTCTTAGGTTTGACAGCCGGCGAGTGCTGAGCACGGGGCTCGAACGCCATGACCTCCGATCACGAGGAAGGCCTCGTACAATCTAGGCCACCACGACCGGTCTCTTTACTGATTGAATTGATTACCATTTTTGCATGAGCTTGAACAATGTCCATATGAATTTTTAGAAATAATTTTTATAATATCATATGACTATTTGAATGGCTGGGAACATTCAGACAAAAACAAAAGCCAACTGTTCGTATTTCATTTTCGAAACTACATGAGGGTATCGACAGCAATGCTTTGTGCTGGCATACTATTCATAAAGTGCTGATACACTTCCTGAAGTATACTGGCCTGAAGCACAGCAGTTCATGTCCTCACATTGGTTCAAAATTCTCATGTCTACTTATATCATTCAGTGAACATGCATCAATTTCTACTACCAACCAAACAGATTATGCCTATACCCTGTATGGTGTCTTTATGTCTGTACAAGTTCCTGCATGTGTCTTACTTAATGTATGTCCTAGTTTCTGTATGGTGTATTACTTTTTGTCTGTACGAGTTCCTGTGCCTTACCCTTTCTCGTGTCCGTTCCAGAACGTCCCTCTGTCGCCCGAGTTCGTCTATTGTATCCACACCAATCTGATCGGTTTCTGCTGAGATTTGGTGAGACCGGGCAATGCTATCTGTGGTCCTGTTTAATATCTGTGTCCCCTCCATTAGCTTAGCTCTCTGGGAGGCCCCTCCCCTCTGTAAAGACATCAAGTGAAAAATATCTTCAATTTCAATAGTATTCTCATTTTATGTGTCCAACTAAAAGTTAAAATTTTTTTTTCACACTTCTTGGACCTTAACTTACATTTTAAGACTTTGAATTACAATGTATATCAAGAGAAACTTATCATTGAAATGAAAAGCGAATGAAGTGAAACAAAATGGAGTGATACAAACTTATTACTTACATCATTTCTCTCAAATCCATAAGTGTCTGATACACCAAAATTTGATGTGGTGGCTTTTTTCTGTTTGAAAATCCAGAAATAGCATTTATAAAAAGTAAAACCATTGTACATTTTTGACAAATTGTGATGGAAGAAAAATATAAGCTGTATATATCAAGTAAAATGATGATAAGTTGCAATGTTATCTAAATTTGGGGAGAAATTGCAATCTAATTGTATATCCATCATGAGATATATCAAAACTCCTAAAGGTACTTACTATCTTATGATCTACATACAGACTGGCAACCCCAAGCCCCATTTTAAGGGGGGGGGGGGGGGGGACTTTTACAACACAGACAAAATCTTCTTTTGCAATTTATTTTCACTTTTTCAATATTCTTTATGTTGATTAGATTGAGATTTTAATGTTCAACATAAGACTTTAGTTATGTAATTCTATCTCAGTATAATCTCACCAAATTTAGCTGACAAGTTTTAAGACTGGTTTTGTCTTAGCCGTAATTTCTTTTGTAAAACATGGTCTAGTACAGTAATCAGACAGGCAACATTACAATATTTAAAAGGAAAAGGAATACTTTACTCTTGTTTAAAGTAGTCTACTGCAGATATATTGAAATTGAGGGGACCAGCCTGGATTGTTAATCATATCAAAACAAAATCTCGGCTGATCCGTGGGACAAGAGAATTGGATGAGATCTAGTGACTGAGACTTGCCATTGATCCGTAGGACAGGAGAATTGGATGAGATCTAGTACAGTTGCCATTGATCCATGGGGACAGGAGAATTGGATGAGAACTAGTACA
>CAJDSM010028375.1:0-15533 GCA_903981925.1 Ostrea lurida
ATGTGGCCCATGGGCCTCTTGTTTTAATGATATTTTAACACATGGGATCCTATGTAACATCGGTTAAAATAAAACCAAAAATTGCATTGGTGTAACACTATACTGTTGCAAGAAAGAAGGAGTTTAGAAATTTTTAGCTTTTAGCAATCCCAGTGTGCAGAATAATCTAGTATAAAATGGCAAAGTAACAAAGTCTGAATTGAAGTATGCAACAGGAACGTGGAAGGTAAATGGTAGAATGTTTGAATTGCGATAGGGAGGCCTTGCGTTCGTTTCCACTCAATTCAAACCTATAAGACGCAACTGCACAAGGATAGACGTTGACTGCTCCTCTGTCAAATTCTCGGCATTTAGTAGTGAAAGTCACAAACTCTTTAGGAATATTTGGTCTAGTTTCCAGCATTTCATTTTCATTCACTTTGCCTATCTCCTCTAATAGTGTTTGCTTTTAAATAAAAGACCTACATACTCTAAAATGCCCTTATATTTACGAAAGTATTAAATGTATGAAATTTCCATTTCTGTCAAATAAGTATCTCGTAAACATTACTGGTACATGTATACCTAAGCGTTAAAAGAATTATAATTTAGAATTATTTTTTTTTTTATTTAATTAATTAATATTTATCACAAACAAACACGTGAAGATCACGAACAGTGGTCATTCTTATAAATCCCATAGAGATGCAAATTGAAGTAATCATTGGCTGAAAGATGATTTTTTTTTTCGACATTTGAGTAACCGTTGACCACTATACACCTAAAGGAAATCGTTAGTCGAAATACATACTGCGGACCTCGGGTAACAATTTGTCTAAATAAACCCAGAGGACCCCGTTTACGTAAAATTTACAATGCTTTAAAAATGTTATGTTAAAGTAATTATCTAACCATCAGTATCTCATATAATACTAGTACTCAGAAATTATTTTGGGAAAGCCTTCGAATTATGGAAGTTAGATCTAGTTGAAAAGGACTACATTGAAGGATTCTTTAATAAAATAAAATTAGATTTGCACGATTTTACATGTTTTGTTTTACATGTCTCCAGCATAATGTAAAAGATATACCCCCAGGTGTGAATTTCAAATCTGTGATCTATGATACAAGAACGTATGTAATACATACTTTAAAATTAATTCACTAATTTGTTTAATATATTGTAGATAGGTCGCCGATTCTTAAAAAAATATCTATATTGGTGTATCCGAAATTTTGTATAAAAATTCATCATTTTGGCCAATAATTCAAAATTTTGACTCTTTTTTAGTTCCATCTTTACAGCAATGTAAAGGCAAAGATAATAAACAGTGATCAGAATTTTTAAGTTTGTGCACTGGAAAAAAATGAAAATCTTTGAACTCTCAAATTCCATTCCCTTATAATAAGTGCAAAAGTATATTTGTTTCTTATTGTATAGATGCCACATGCTGCAATCTCTCAAACTTACATAGTTTGTACGCTATCATATAAATTGGAGAAGTTAACAATGTGTTAATCGTAATCATAGTCCTAAAACATATATACAAAGTAACTCAAAAATGATACATCAGCACATGTACTCCATGTTTTCCAAAGCAAAATGTATCTAAAATCTACGAACTATATGGTATTTGCTTGTCAATCGTCAGACTTGCTTAATTTTGCGATGATCCCATATTATCAAGACATAATCTTCAAACAAGATTTTGTTTATGTTTCACGGTTTCAAGTTAAGTGAAAGCGAGCCACATGAAGACCCTGTCCTTTGTTTTCTTTGATACACATACCTGAATGAAAAGGCGATATAACGAACAGTAATCAATCTTGCAAGTCCCAAGCAGAATACAAAACAAGAGTTGAGCAAACACGGACCCCTAGACACACCAGAGGTGGGATCAGGTATTTAGGAGAAGTAAACATCCCTTGTCGACCGGTAACACCCGCCATGAGCCCTTTGTCTTGACCAGGAAAATTGAGTAATCCGTGGTCAATCAGTGTTTGAAAAACGGCTTAACAATGGCTATGAAACACATCAGAAATTATTTGACCCATTGGCAGACAATACTGGCAAACGAGATAGTAATAACGACCATAGTATTCGGGAAATGCTGCCTTTAAATAAGACTGCTGAAACCCCTGCAACAACAATTTGTTTGTAAGAAGTCTGCCTCGAATGTCATTTTGTCAAATTACATAACCTTGAAATTTATACTGTTTTGAGAAATTGGGATTAATTTGTTAATTGTGGTCCAGTATGCAAATACATAAAAATAAAAACGGATATAACTTGGATAAACCTTTATTAAAGGATTTGAAGATTTAATCTTTCAAACAACTGATCTTAATGCATGTCAGCTAAGTTGCACACCACCAAAGGTTGTCCACGATCCTCTCACAGTTGATTCCCACCCATAAACATCCATGATGTATACTGAGTCTCCCTTCTCCAGCGCCAGGACAATATTGCTACCGGCCGTAATCCATTTGCCTCCACCACCTCCGTTATTTGAGGCCTGTCTTCCCTTTATTTTTCCATTTACGTATAACCCTGCATGTGACATTTTTCCAGGATCACTGAGAGTGTACCAGTTGAATTGATAGACTCCTTTTCTTGGCGTGGTGAATTTCCCCGTCACAGAATTGTACGCATTCCCAACGTTGGTGACAACTTTGTCATAGACCCAGACTGAACCTCCTTTGAAAAATCTGTTATGAGAGCGAATTTCAGCGTGGAATGCTGCAGGTGTCTTCAGCTCTGCAATACAAAAAAAAAAAAACAAGTGAAAACATCGAGGGGTGATCAATTTCATAATTCCTATGAAGAATAAAAATGGTAGGGGAAACGGTTAGGACTGTCACGGTTCAGACATTTTTCGGTTCGGTTCAGACAATAAAACATCAGGGGGTTTTCGATTCGGTTGTGTTTTGTGTGTTAAAATAAAACAATTCAACAAATCCAAGTATAATGAAGGACCGGCAGTGATAAGTCTTATGAAGTTTATTCAACAAGATACAAGGAAGACATTAATGCACCATCCAACAGAGAAAAATAAGTTCTCAAGAATGATGTAAAGGCAAAGATAACGAACACTGAAGATTACAACACTGATCAATCTCGTAAGTCCTAAATAGAATACAAAAAAACAAGAGTTGGGCAAACACAGACCCTGGATATACCAGAGGTGGATCAGGTGCCTAGGAGGAGTAAGCATCCCCTGTTGACCGTCACACCCGCGTGAGCCCATAGTCTTGATCAGGTAAACGGAACAATCCGTAGTCAAATCAGTGTGTGAATAACGGCCTAACAATGGTTTGAAACACATCAGACAGCATTTGACTCAATGGCAGGTCATATGTTATAACAACCATAGAATTACGAAATGCTGCCTTTAAAACGTGACTGTTGAAACCACTGCGACAACAACTTGTCTGTAAGTAGCCTGCCTCGATTCAAAAACTGATCGTACGCAGAACAAGTTCTTGCGTATCGAATAAGTTGAGAGACATACACACCATGTGCAGGTGATGATGAAATATTGCTACAAATATAGGAAGTTGACGATAGGAAAGCTGAAATCGCCCCGTTTGTCATAAAGTTGAGATAGTTAGTTTGCCGTTAATGTCAATGTTCAATAAAATATCCAAGTACGAAGCAGACGTGGAAGACTCTGTGGGTCCTTTATTTCTAGTTCGTTGACATATGAATGGGAATCATTATTATTGATAGATAAAACGTCATCATTATATCGAAATGTCGAATTAAAGGCCACCGCTAGAGATTTCTTCTTTTCATGTAGAAGCTTTTGAATTCTGCATCATACAAATATAAAAAAAGGTCAGCTAATAAAGGAGCACAATTCGTGCCCACTGGAATTCCAACAGACTGTTGGAAGACCTGATTGCCAAAAACTACAAAGATATTGTCAATGAGGAACTCCAGCATTGCTTTAATATCAACTTCAGAGTACTTGTGTGTAGAATCAGAGTGGAGTTTAACAAAATAATTTTTTGAATGGCTGATCACTAGATAAGAATGCTTCCGTTTTCCATTTTTGTTAAAGAAGCAACTGTCTATAATGTTACAAAGCCTTGTCTTTAATTTGTCATGTGGGATGGTCATGCAAAGTGTTAAAAAGTTATATGTTTTGATGTTGTTGATATATGAAAGGTTCTGGGATTTCAAATTCACTAGAAGTTCTTTAGAGTTTATTAGAATCCACATTTGATTTACTCCACTTCTGGCATATGTAGTTTTACAATACGTCTGAAGTTGCTCCTTGACAGGTAATATTAATCCACTATAAGCTCTAGGTATGGTACTGCAAATTTAGACCTATACATGGCGCCTACGGTTGTAGTAGAAAAGTGTTATCTGCCAACGGCTTTCGTGACACGGGACCTCCGTTTTTAGGGTCATATTCGAAAAGAATCCTCGACTTCCACTGCTTAATGCCGAGAATTTGATCGCCTATGCTTGTCGAGTTGTGTCTTAGGTTTTAACTGAGTGGAAACGAATGCACGACCTCCCTGTCACAAGGAAACATTCTACCCCTTAGCTTCCGCGATCCTATTGTATATTTCAACTCGAAATTGATTATTAGAAAAATATTACGAATTGTTGTAGAGAAATGAAAATCAGGGGAAAATCAACTGGTTTTCTCAAAAATTAATCTGGCATTAATAAATGGAAATCCCATTATCTTGCCAGTTACATAGCAAAACTGCCATAAACTGATTACCGTGGATATATATAACACGGGTCGCGGTAGCCTAGTCGGCAGCATGTTTATTTCACAACCGGTATGTCCCAGATTTGATTCCGGATACCAGAACGGCGTTCGATCAAAAGCATTTTGCATGAATAGTGAAATTAATTTTGCCGTATTCTTGTATTACGAGTAGACGCGAGGAACAAGGGTCTAATCTCAGAAGTCCAGTATCACGATAGGTGTTAAGCGATAAAGACTCTCAATGTTTAGACTGAGCACCACCAACAAATCAAAGTATATGGTAATCAATCATTTAATGCTGGTGATTAACCTGCATGAGTAAAAAGTTCTCGAAAAGGGCGTGAAAGAATAAAAAATAAAAATAATCCCCTTTAATTTAGTAAAAGTATACAACCCACCTTTGGTGTGTGCAGGGACCCATGTTTGCCCATCTCTTGTTTTGTATTCTACTTGGGACTTACGAGATTGATCACTGTTCGTTACTGTTGCCTTGACATGTAATGATACTGTATTGTATCAATTCAATTTATTAAAATTAGGAAGCTACTACCCTATCATATGCTAAATAAATTAAATTATTCAAAGTTTAAAAGAGATTTGAATTATTCTGGTCCAAAGCATCCTATATGAATTGCTATAAATAGTTGACCATGGCAAGGCAAAACACAATCGAAGAGTCTAAGTAAGACATACTTGGTTTGCAGCATGAACCGTCATCTACCACCGTGTTAACAGACTTCTCGAGCGCTTTAAGTTGGTCTCTAACCAATCTCTTTGTAGTTCCATTATCACAATTGCCATTAACAGCTGCACAGATGTAAAACAACAACACAAGTATCTTGATGCTTGAACACCCCTGAAACAGACAATTCATAGATGTATTACTTTAATGAATTAAGATTTGCATTTAGTACACAGTTATGTCTAGACAATAATTTGAAAATAATTCGTGTGGTTTTGAAGTACATGATTATATTGCTGAAGGCAGTACAGTTCTATTCACGATGGGGTTAATAACATTGCAAGGAACTTAGAAGTCCATGCATGATGGAAATGAGTTTCTGGTTGAAACGTCGGAACTTTTGAATACATTATTGGGGGTATTTTTCCAACATGAAGAAGATAATTTGATTATTATAATATTAGAAACATTAAAGTGAGAAACAAAAATGAGATATCGTTTGAAACATCACGGCACAATAAATTCCATTGGAACATTTTACATTATTTAAAAAGGATCATCTAGCTACAGATTTATTCATTTTCTTTATCAAAATATACAGTTTCTATATTTTTTTTTAGTTTCTATGATATTTTTTAGTTTCTATGATATTTTTTAGGATATCGATAGTTAAATAGTGTCTAGACTCCAGAAGGAAACGCCATAAAGGAGTTAAAAGAAACAATGAAATGCAAAAGATAAACAAAATAAAATCGGCGGAGTTTGGACATCTGTGTGACGTTAATATAAAAGGCAAAATCTGTAATAATTAAATTCTTAGTGTCGTTATTATGAGGAAAATACATGCATATAATGTCAGTGATAATACCTGATAAACTAATAGGGAAGCATTTAATCGCCAAAACACCATATACGGGAATGGTTATATTATCTTACCATTTCGATGGTCTCCTCCTTATTCCCGCCTCGGGGTTGTCTTTTGATGTCCTTAGCACAATGCATGAAACACTATGTAAGCTTTTATACATACATATATACTTATATGTACATACATGCGTGCTATATGTTCGTGTTAAAATTGTTTGTCACGCAAAGTACCCATTATATCATTTTGAATGATGAAGAGGACGAGTCATGGAACAGTACTGGATTTCTATCAATAGTATATCAAGGATAAGGCCTCCCTGATAGTATGACTTACAATATGTACTTTCTGGACGTCTGGATTGCAATAAAGACTTTCCCTTGGAATTTGACCACATATCAGATTTTCCTCAAGGGATAGACCAATTTATGAAAACTCGAACCAACCCCGTCTCAAAATCAATTTCTGGACAGGGACCTAAAAAAACTGGGATTTGCGTCCATAGTGAGGGTTTACTCATTGCGAAAGATTTATTATAGAATGAATATAAATATAAACTCAATGACTGCTTCAAAAGTGAGACTACGTACAACCCTAGAATCAACATAGTCTGAATGGTTGTTTATTCATGTTCAGATATCAAGTCTCACTTTATTACACTTTCTTGGAAAGTTTGCAACCAGCTATCGTTTACATCCATATATACGTAAAGGCAGTCAAATCTTGTAAATTCCAAATAGAATACAAAAACCAGAGTTGGGCAACACTGACCCCATAAATTATCATTCTGTTTTACGAACTTTATTTTAGGTAGCGTATTTGTCTTTTAAATCTATATTACTAAATTAACAAGGTCGAAATTTGGCGCACATCCTATTTATTCACTGTTCACCGGACATATATTTATTTATATATCAAATGTATAGTTCTACCTGAAGTTTAACAAGACAAGAGATCTTCATCGTATTTGGCGTATTTTAGGAGAAATTGTCAATATACGAAAACATAAATTTAGAACCAACGACGGAACGGCGTGTATTGATCCGAGATACGATAAAATATAAATTAATTCCAAATAAAAGCAACAATAATTCAATTGTCGTTTATTTAAAAAAGAATCTAAACAAAAGATAAATTTTAGGTGCGAACCCGCTAAATCCACCACTGCCGATCATTCAAAGTAGCGACGGTTTGATGTTTCATCATATACAAACATGACCTTTCAAGTGAGACGTAGATAATTTCCATAGGCGTAGGACTGTCTTTGAGAGGGGAGGGGGGAGCAAACTTCTAAGTAATGCAACAAGCAAAAAATCAAAAAGCTAATGGAACACTAAATGTGTGTGTATGGGGGGGGGGGGTGGCAATTATAAAATAACGCGACAAGAAAATTAAAGAAAGGTAATAGAAAACTGAAGGGGGGGGGGGGCTTCTAAATTGTGTCATGATGCAGAAAAAAACTTTCTTAACAAGGGGGAAGGGGGGGGGGCAAAAACTACTATTGACTTTCCATCCCCCCCCCCCAAATTGCAAACCCCGTCTTTCCACACGTTCGGTTTATATGTAGCATTTTCCACAGAACTTTCCCCGGATTTTTTTGATGACGAAGAATATATTGTTTACGAAGGAGTTGTCTGCGACTGATCAGATTTCTCCATATATCCTATCGTTTTACTGTGCCTTAAGATTCAACACTTTGTATATTCTGATTATACCTTTTCAATTCAGTCATAGGGTGGGGGGTCTTCCTATATCTTGGTATACACAAACCACAGGTATCTGAATTTGACATATCATAATTTAATTGAACAATCGATATAATTAGAGTGGCACCACTATATCGTGGTGCCACGCCGAAACTTAGCTGCCGCCTGAACCAACATGAACAGTCCAATACGAATTACAATTTATACAAGGAATTCACAAGAGTGGCACCACTATATCGTGGTGCCACGACCGAAACCTGGCATGTCATGTCTCCTGCCTGCCTGAACCAACAATGAACAGTCCAATTCGAGTTTACAATTTATTACAAGGAATTCACAAGAACAAGAATATACATAGACATGAGCAATTTGAGGTGAGTTGGCGTTATGGCCACATTGTTACGAAGGATACAATGGTTGCAGGTCCAGAGGGGAACCGGAGTACCTACCGAAGTATAAGGGCAAACCGGTGGCCTCGTGTGGATAATCTTTCTCAATACCTTAGTACAATTGATAAAGAGAAGTAAAGAACTGAATTGAGAGCACGAGAGCCGACATCCCAGCCTGTACACTTAGGACTGAGGACCGAAAGTGCCCCGCCGATCTGCATTACCCTGTTTCAGAGGATTGCCTCCTGGATGAGGCGTACCAATACTACACCTGTTACTCCAGGAGAGCTCTCCCCTCCGTTGCAAAGAGGGTGAGAGGACTACCAAGATTGTTATCCTGAGTAGCCCCAATCAACGTTACTAATACTACTTTGATTTTTAACTTAATTCCCCTCCGTTTTTGTCTGAAACAGAAAAGGGATTGAAACAACGGGCCAGATCGGACGACCACTTTACTCAATTATACCCCCCCCACGACCTGCCTCTGTTAAGTAACAATGCGACAAAGAGAGAGCATCAAACTTTGGTTCCGGCATTCGCTTACCGGTAAGCGTGCCACCCTTAGCATATTCCCAATGAATAGAGGCTGCTCAATTAAGGGGCCAGTCCAAAAAGAAAAGAACACAAAAAAGTTCGCAATAGGTTAGATCCACTTGGCGTTGAGCTGGAGTTATGGCCCCTGGATGATGTCTGAAAAGAAGAAAACTGGCAGCAGATTACTGGAACAAATGAAATTACTTGGAGGATTTTGATAGAAACTAAACGAGGGCAGATGAAGCCTATAGATCGAAAGATAGGGGAGGGAGGGAGGAATGTTTAAAGCATGTGGCAGTAATGAACTGCGCCATAAAAAAGGAAGTAGAATTTGCGCATGCGCCGAATGGACGATTGTTGAACCCGAGGCAATTTGGCCACAAGACAGTTGACATGCCGATACCTCACAAACTTTTAACCAGGAATTAGGTACGCAGTAAATCGATGTCAATTAAAAGGGATTATTTTAGATATGGAAATTAAATAATCCTCAATATCAATGGATGGTAAGTTTTTTGTAATCATGGGAAAAAACTGCACTTGATCTACCACTGAAAACAAAGGAATTAAGATTATATTACAAGCCAGGTATTACAATTGCAAATATGCACATGGATATCAACTATACAATTTTGTAATGAAATGTAAATTTTATACAAATTTTGTTATGAAATATACGAAAATATATGATTGATTGATCATTTATTGTTTTACGTCTCACCGAGTATGGAAGACGTCACCATGCCGGTGAATGGCTGCAATTTAGGCCTATGCTCGGCACTCGAGGCCTTTGAGCAGGGAGGGATCTTTATCGTGTCACACTGCTGCGACACGGGGCCTCGGTTTTTCCGATCTCATCTGAATTCAGTCGCCTATTACGACACGTAAGGGATATCTGACGACCTATTCTAACCCGGATCCCTACGGGTTCGAAAATATATGAATGTGTATGGATTTCAAATATATTGATTATATTAATGGGGTGTTTTGGAATCTAAGCCGTACATATGTACCCAAACTATAGGCTTGAGACCACCCCTCCCTGGGTTCAATGTAAATCACATTATTGGACACTCAGCAGCGGGTGAATTGCCTAGTGTGTTATTAATGTAAATGACTAGTTCAACATGGCTTACATATTTTAGCAAGATGTTGGATCTGCCTACTTGTGGTTCAGATTTTTGTTGTTGTTGTTGTTCATGGTGTGTTTATGTTGTGTGGATGAGAAATAGAAAGAAAGACGGTACTAACCAAAAAGTTGATGTTGCAGGGTTATAACGAATCTCGTTTAAAGTCATCATCTCTCTGAGAGTGGGACTTGTAACAGGAAAGCAACGCCCATTTTGTAAAATAATTCTAACTTTTGATATAGAAACAGCTGTTGCGCCCCGACAACTTTTCCGGCAAACATGTTGTTCTCAGGAATAAAGAAATTTGGAAGGTAACCAGTATATGCACACTGCATCAAGGATTTGAAACAAAACCACACATGTTGAAACAATGTTGATGGTATCCATGGAGTTGTGGAGCTTTCTTGAATTCTCCAAAATAATATGGTTTTCATGAAATATGAACACAATAATTCGTCACAAATCATTTCCTTCAAAATTACTTCCATGATCCCATAACATAGAAACTGGCAATGGTTCATAGAGTACACAAGCTTTTGCTCTGCTTGTGAAAAAGAAATTATCCACTCTACATCTGAGTTTCCGTTTGTTTGTTTGTTTGCGATAGGAACGAGATGAAATCCTCCCTCAACAATTGTTTGTAATGCACAACGAGATGGCCATGTTCGAATCAAACATCTCTCAAACCATGGAAGGGCTGGTAAGGGCAAATGAGGAGAGTGGAAACACAGCGCGATGTCATGCTCAATAGTCAGACAAGTGTAGCTATGACATGGACCGTGCAAGTTCTCACCTTTAAAGGCTGGATTATATCCATTCAATGATTGATGCATTCTCATCCGAAGTATTGAACTTGAAATGTATACAGCATTATTTCTCTCCAACAGTGAGTCCATGACAATTTTAGAATTTGATGGTGTAAGTAGTTGTAATCTGGCAAATCCTGGGGGAGTGTCAGAGATTTCCATATAGATAAGTTTATGTCTGGGTGGATGATACAACGTGGACTGAGACATCTCACATATCACCTTATGATCAGCAAACCACAGCATGTAATCCATGTCAGATGATTTTTAAAAACCTGAATCCCTCTCTATGACTACCACTCATCATACTTCTCAGTCCTCTATATAACTCTGAAGGTTTCACTATCATCTCTGCCGTATCTCGCAGATACCTTCTGAAGGTCACTTCTGTCGGTGTCCCTATCTCACAACACACACCCACATACAGGGCTTCTGATACACGGGGAATGTGATTCATCCTGTAACGATTGGCACAATGAATACACATAGCTGTGCGCATTCTATTTATAGGCAATCGGAGATATATACTTTTCTTTTGAACAGAAAACTTTTCAGTAAAATTATTACAATAAAAAACTTAAAATTATCAGATACGGTTTAGTCTTTGATAAATCGTTATAAATCGGAAATAAAGACAAATCGTAGGTAACAATGATAAATACCTTAAGTAGCTTAATTACACGTAAGTTATTTTGTTTGATAATCTACATCACGTAAATTATATCGATAAAAAAAATCAAAAATAACAAAGCTACTCAGAACATAATTTGACGTCTCGTACATATATTAGTTTGTACAGGGTAAAATCACAGGCACTTGACGTTAAGGTTAATCGGTAGTTTTTCGCCTCCGGTTTTAATTTTAGAGTGCGACTTACTATTTCCGGTGAAATTTTTGCCATCGCATTGTAATCAAGATTTCACAGAAATTAAAGTTGTGATTGATTGTGTATGTTTTATCATCACTCGCAAGAATATTTCACTCATAATGAGACGCACTGATACCAGTGAAGTGGTTTTTAAAAAAAACGCACAATAATCAGCTTCTGTGTTGAGCATTTTAATGTAAACAATTTTTACTTACATTATATTGCCTTTATATAATTAGTATATATTTAGAGTTTAATGATCTGTATAATATGACTATTTGTACATGTATCAGTGGCCTTTGAAAAATGTCAAGAAAAAAAAGTTAGACATCACACTTACCCCCCCCCCCCCCTCTTGCAGTATTTCAGAATCTGTATTTTATATGTAAATGATTTCTACTCGCATTGCATCGCCTTTATATAATTAATATATTTAGACTTAAATGTTCTGTATATAATAATGTACATGTGTCAGCGACTTTTGAAACTGTCAGGAAAAATGTTTAGGCATCATACTTAAACCCCCCCCCCTCCCACACACACACCTTTCTTGTAGTATTTCTGTATTTTATTTGCATGTCAAGACCAGATAATCCATATTTTTCAATTCATGTTACCTTGTACTTTATTCTAGCATGATTGTAATAATATATATTCTTGGAAGATTTTCCTCTTTTAAAGCTTTTCTAACAATTTCTTGTAAAAGTTGAAATTGTCATAAAGGGGGTATACTTGTTTAAAATTGTATTTTGAAAAAATTACATGGACAATTATGATAAAAACAAAATTGTGTGACCCAAAGACACAACTCTAAATAATTCTTTTTAAAAATGGTATGTAAACAGCTCAGGTTGTTTTAAAATTCCGATTATCGCACATTTTCAGTTTTTTCTTCCCAAGTCGAAAGTACATTTTTTCAGAAAAAAAATTAACATTCTCAGTTAAATATCTGCAATTTTTATTTTAAAAAAACAAAGATACATTGCTTTATTATTATTATTATAATCAAGTATTGATATGTTTGATGTTCTGCATAATAAAATATGAAGATCATACTTATGTGGGCTAAATTTAGATTTTTGAAAAAAGGGTGTGTGTACTCCATATCGAATTGTATGTTAGAATGCACGGTAAAGGCATGTCTTACATGGTCTTTTGGTTAGTATATAAGTTGTTTTAGCTATTAAAGAGAAGAAAATAGGGTAAACAGAACTTTTTTAAAAGTATGGAACTACCTTAAATATATTTGATGAAAAAAATATATTCCCTGAACATGATATTCACAAGGTATCTCTCACGGTCATCTTGAATCCCTTATTTACCAGCCACATCAAGTGCAATTGTTGGCAAGTCTTTGAATTAGACCCCTACCGTTTAGCATCACCTCTGTCAAGGCCACTTCTATCGAACTAGCATCATCATGGTGAACGGGAAATAAAGTTCATTTATCGGCTGTAATCAACAATCAATTATCGTCTACTGCTTCTCATATGCCAGAAATCGGTAAAGGGGGAGGGGGGTCAGAAGTTGACAGCATTATGCACATTATGCAAATGATAATTCCCTTGTCGATGTGTGCGGCGAAGAAAAAGGGGTTGAGAGTGCACTTAATGCAGGGTAATGTGTTGCCCTGCAAACAATATAAGTCTGGCACAATTGTTTGATGGCCGATATCGGCCATGGCAGTCTAAACTAAAAATTAGGATTGAATGCCAGTAGTGAACTATGCATGTCAGTCTTGACTTAATGCAAAGTGGCAAAATGTACATGTTGTCATTAGATATTTTCAAGTTACCGTGGCACGTTACACTTTGCTCTTTGTAAAGTGTACAAAGTGTACATATATAGTTTGCATGATGACAAATCATTTGAAAGTGCAATTTAAAATATTTCTGTCAAAAACTGAAAAGATAACATCACTCCACACAGCAGGGGTGATAAATAAACTCTGTGAAATTTCGGAATCCGAAATTTATTGTGACCCTTACATCATCAGAGTATGTTTGAATTTTTTTAAAATCCTTGAAATTTCATTATATGTACATGTATATCCTTTTCTTTCAAGAAACTACAAGGAATCAGCATCTTAGAAAACATAAAGTAACAATGCATGCAAAATTTATACAAATTAAAAATTTAATACATTACCAACGATATATTTTTTGAAAATGATACTGAGAAGGCATTTATAATATTTCCTTACAATATATCATTTTTATGTATTGCAAGGCACTTCATCATTGGTTCGTTTGATATCACGTGTCAAAGTATAGACTGATTGGTTATTTGTTGTTTTTCGTCCCGTCGAGAATATTTCACTCATATTGAGACGTCACCATTGCCGATGAAGGGCTGCAAATTTAGACCTATGCTTAGCACTCATGGCTTTTAGCAGTGAGGGTTCTTTAGCGTGCCACACATGCTGCGACACGGGGCCTCCGTTTTTAAGGTCATATCCGAAAGACCCGTGATTCTCACTTCTAAATGCCGAGCTCTTGGCGAAGGAGCAATCACTACCTATTTTAACGTCTTGGGTTTGACGCGGCCGGGTGCCGAGCACGGGGCTCGAACGCACGACCTTCCGATCACGAGGCGAGAGCTCTACCACTGAGCCACCGCGACCGGTCAAAATGCGGATTGACCGCGGGTGGGTCTTTCTAATTATAAACATAAAAAAAACTCGGATTGACCTGTACTTTCTAATTATAGAGTAGGGACCCTTTGTAATGTGCAACAATGATTGTGATTCGCTGACGTTTGTCATTTCAACCATTCAAATTCTCTTTCCGGATCACGTTACCTACTTCTGTGATGTCACAATTAAGACGGTAAAATAGGAAGATTCTCTATTCATTACATGTTTTTAAAATTACTTTATCAGTATAAAGAAATCACACTAAAATTAAAACAGCTTACTTTTTTTTTTTTAATCGCAACATGTTAAAAAAGAAAACAAAAATGCAATAAAAACAGCTTACTATTTTTTATAATCTCAACATGTTAAAAAAAGAAAACAAAAATGCAATTTGTGTTCCCTAATTTTGTCAAGCTTTATTTGAAAAATAATATAACAAATACAGCTCTTTCAATCGGTTAATCCATAGATATATCGACTTCACAGAAAAACATATCAACCGAGCACTCCGTTATGGTGTGTATGTTCTCCCATTAATTAGATACGCAAAGGCATGCCATGCGTATGAGATGTTTTAAAGCGAGGCCAACTACTAGCAAAAAAGTTGATGTTACAGGGTTATAAAGAATCTCGTTTGAGATAATCTTTTCGCAAATTCTGCGGTCGCTATAATGACCTTCTGTGGGATTACAATATCCTAATCATAGTTGACTGATTTGCTTCATACCTTGTTAGACTGTCATTTCTGTACTAGATTGACGACGGGTAATCTGTTTACTTTGTTGCGACTACGGGCCTCATGCGGTGTGACCGGTCGGCAGGATGCTTTCTCCTCCATGGCACCTGATCCTGCCTTCGCTTTTGTCAAGGTCGTGTTGCGCTACACTCGACTTTGTATATATGTTTTTGAGATTATAATTACGTGTTAACACATTATTATACTTCGCCAATTCATATGTTAACACATATACATGTACTTAATGTCAGATGTCTATGATCTGGAATACTGGATTATTCTCTTTTTT
The DNA here is from genome assembly GCA_903981925.1 of Ostrea lurida. Lineage (NCBI taxonomy): Eukaryota > Metazoa > Mollusca > Bivalvia > Ostreida > Ostreidae > Ostrea > Ostrea lurida. The sequence continues at coordinate 15,353 of CAJDSM010028375.1, forward strand.
AATAATTGCCCACCTTGTGATGTAGAGGTCAAGAGGGAAAATCTAAAGATTTACTGTGGATAATATTTTACGAATCTTTCCATTAGCAACAAATTAATTACAATATGTCAATGTAATATGTAAGCATCACCAGATATGTAGTGTATATACTTGTTATTTATACCCCCCGCAAACAAGTTTG
>CAJDSM010028380.1:0-14952 GCA_903981925.1 Ostrea lurida
ACACAAAGCATCCTTGGACAATTTGAAAATACGTAGATGTAAATTTGTCCAAAATAAGGAACACCTTTTGATATAAAAATAGTGAAATTGGATGGGGATATTTAATCATTAAAACCCACGTTATCATAAACTGTTTTATGAAGATTCAAGTTTCTTGCAGAATAACCCCTGGTGTCAAGAGAGGTTTTCAAGTTTTGCTTAAAAACATGTGGAAAAATGTAGACATTCTCCTCTGAAGAATTTCATTGGATAATTATGCAAGGATCCTCATACATTGTAGTTTGTAAAAGTCTTACCTATGGGCAAGGGTGTATCAGAATAGGGGTTTAAATTGTTAAAGGAGAAATACATTAGAAAATTAGAAAGTTTCCAAGAAACACTAGAGTACAATTTGTCTAAGTCATATGTAAGTAGATTCAAATTTGTTCACACCATGGTCTCTGAGGGGCTGTGGGGATATGAAAGGTTAGATGGGGACCTGCGGGCGGACCAATATGGTACCTTGTTTAATATTCATTCCTCTGTCTGCTGTCATTTTATTGAATGTGTAATAATATTAAGCCATCATGAATTAATGCACATAAACAAATAAAAGGATTTTGGAGCAAATAGTTTTTTCATGAATCTGCTTGTCCCATATGCAACAAAAATTAACCTTGGGATAAAATTTAAAAAAGCACAAAGTTTGAATGATATAAATCACCTAACTTAAAAGTGTTTCACGGCTGTTATTGGGAGAATTTTTTTTTGGTCTGCAGATTTGATGTCATTTTGTAGGCTCTAATCTTGTGGATCTCTCTAGAGTAGTCTCCCCCCCTCCCCGTGTCAAGATGTAATTTTCTTAGTGACCACTTTAACTGCACCGAGTTGAATCGTAACAAAACTGACCACCAGCTGTGCTGTTGACCATGCAGGGGCATTCAAATTCCCAAATCACATGATGACTGGCTGCAAATACCAACTACTTCTATTGATAAATATAAAACCAATGACAGAAATTTTTACCTATTTTCAGACATTGGTACTCTTCCAGTGTCACTGGGAGTTGCTACCAAGTCCAATCACTCTGTAAATATGAGACATGGTCTAATGCAATAGTAATGACTTTTTTCAATGAGACGAGAATAGGTTGATTGTGAAAAGTGAAAGTGCTTGCCCCAGTAGTTCACAGGGTTGCTAGGACGAGACTAGACGAAATAATAGCATCACACGTCTAATTTGCTTAACAGACGGATCATCCTGATGAACTGTCTAATTCACTAGAGGTGTCTGGCTAAGGTTAGTTTGTTCTGATCTCAAGTTTTCATTAACAGAAAAATGTCAGGGGAAATCTTCTCGGATTTACACACGTACCAAGTCTTTGGGGAAACAGAGTTATTTTTTCTCTAGTTCAAATTTTTGCAGACTTGCATTATATATACCTGTTTTCATAAAAATCTCTACAATTGCTCTATGGAAGAATTTAGCTCACCAGATCCATGCCCCCCCCCCCCCCCCCTTCCAAAAAAAACAAAAATTTCCATGAAATACATTGATTCTTATTTTTTAAGGACAGGCAAACAAAGAACCCATATACTGATTATTTTTTAAGGACAGGCAAACAAAGAACACATATACCCTCGATAAACATAATAATGGAGACCTTACTCCCATCAGTATTCACGATTATACGCGGTGTGCTTTCTCAGCATTTCTACACGGAAGCTTAAGATTATAAAAATATGGACTTACACTAGAATAAAAGTTGGTCGTAAGAGATTTGGTACCCTCATGAATGCTCAGTGAATGCTAAATTTTAATTATCTGATTGATATATTGATGAGCGACTGTGATACTAACCGTCTACTTCGGACAGATCAATATCATTTTGAAATTGGTGGTGAAGGTGTTGATCCATCAAGTATTCTATCCCACCATTATCTGGCAGCGTATTAGAAATTCATGTATGGCTTGGGAATTATGAAAATCATTTTTGATATATTGTCCCTGCTTCTAATCAAACATGGATTTGCAGAGAATGTATGAAAATTTCATGCAGAGCTATTCATGATGTATTGAGATTAGGTGGGCCTGAAAAATTTATGAATGTACCCAAAGTTCAGAATATTGTAAAGGAATAAATTTGTATCATGACACATATATCAAGCATATATCAAGTCATAATTGTGTTTATTTTTTAAAACAAAATATGTTATTTAAAACAAGATGCATTGTGAAACACTTCACCTCTGTATCAAATTTGATCTCTATAGATGACCTTGACCTCAATTGTTCCTGTGACCTTGACTGTAATTGTTCATGTAGCTACTGACCTTTATTGATTCAGTGACCTTGACCTTTAGTTCCTGTGACTTTGCCCTCAATAGTTCCTGTGACCTTGACCTTTATTAGCTCACCTGAGCCTTCCGCTCAAGCGAGCTTTTCTGATCAAAATTTGTCTGTTTGTCTGTCGTCGTCTCGTCGTAAACTTTCACATTTTCAACTTCTCAAGAAACGCTGTGAGCAATTTCAACCAAACTTGTATATAGAGAAATCTTTAAAATCTTTTTCATTGAACCAGAAGAGTGGATGTTTACTGAAAGCTTCCTGATATGGAGTAGATTTAAGTTGGTTCAGATAATGCCTCCACCGGACATAGGTTAGATTTAGTCCACAGTGGTACATTCTAAATCCCAAACTACTGTCTTCTTAGTGAAGCAGCTGTGCTCAGGTGAGCGATGTGGCCATTGGGCTCTTGTTACCACATGTAGCCTTTTTCTTTCACTCCATTAAGCGTGCATTAGGTCTAAAGTTATTTTCAGAATTAAAGTTACAACAGACAGAATGATGAAGAGATATATATATAGACTCAACAAAACAATATGTGCCTGATTTGGAAAGGCTGAAAAATCATTTTCTTCTAGAATTGGCCACTATTTTTTTTTTATATTCAGGATTAGAAATACAATAAATCAATTCACAGAGGAAGGGGTGAAGCTCATGAAGAATTACAACAATGAAATATAGAAAATGAAAAATATTTTTTTTTTTTTTTTTTTAGAAATGCTGATGATTGATGAAAAGTGGCAATGAGCATGAATGCTGCATATTGTGCACTGCATCATCTTGTTAGTAGATCTCTCATTTAAAGAATAACACCCTGCTGTAGCAATGTTTTAATGAGCATGCTGTCTGGCTAAACAAACTGGAAAGTGACGTCTCTTAATGTGCAGCTGCAAATGAATGGCTGAATTAGGGAATGTTTCCAGCAGTGCTCAATTATGGCCATAAACCATTTCTGCTGAAGGTTACATATCTGGTTTGGTGGTTGTGTTGGAGCATGTTTTGTAGCTTTTAGTCATTAGAATTAGGCTGAAGGGAAAATTGGGAACTGAAGTGGCTCATACCTGTAATTGGAATTTTACGAGACAGTCAGGAAATGGCCATCAGACATGACAACAAAATGATTTGATTGGTCCTCGGTCGGCTTAAGATTACATATTTCTGTCAAAGAATCTCCATTTGTGTTGTAAACTTTGAAGGAGGACATTCTTTTAAATTAAATTTAAAAAAAAATCCAGGATGATTTTGGTTGTCATATCTAATTTTCAAAAATTGTAGCAAATGAAACCTTTCAATCAGTTTTGAGAATTATTCCTCAAGGCACTAATTAGCTTTCAGTAGAAATATCAAGAATTTCAAAGCAGCTTTTGAATGCAGTTCAGGCCTATTGCAGATTTGATGAAAGCATGTAGTCCCCAGTACAGAGGGAGCATCCTAATGCAACTGTTATGTAATCCACAATTTACATGGCTAATGCGAATGTTGATAAATGTAACCATAAACCATTTAGTCAGCAACTACATTTTGATCATGAGGGATGAATATGTTGCAGGCAATTGAAATATGGAGCAAATGTTCAATGCAGATGAGGTACACAGAATCCAAACTGGCGATAATTGATTGGCCAAAAAACATCAAAATAGGTCATGGATTCAGATCTAAATATTTATACTAAGGCATGAATTTCTTTCAAAGTATTTGAATTGACAATGTTTGTAAATATCTGGAATTTCATTATTGTTGTAGAGGTTTGAAGATCCACATTTGGTCCCTACTCTGAATTCCATTGCTTTTGCTAGCTCTTCTAATAAAGTTATATTCCCTCATCAATATGATATATTGGTTGGGTTGTTTTTATTTCAAACAAAAACTTAAATGTTTGCAGACATATGTGATCTTAAGTTTTGAATTAAAAAGAAGTAGGTATAGTCTTGCAGTTAAAACAATATATAAATGAATATCATTCTGATAGACTAACTACTGTTCATGTTGCTGCTGTTCACATTGCTGCATTGCACACAATTAACATTATGTTACATAATGTTATACTGACTTCAGACAAAATTCAAATTAACGCAGTGAATATATGTACGTGTGTCATTCAATATTCCTACCATGTTCTCCTGCACTATACCCACAATGTTACAACTTCGCTACATTTTGATACTGAGTATGACATAGAACCTGTGACCTTTGACCCAGAAATTGATACATATTTAGAATCAAACTCGATGATATGGAACCCGTAGAATATTCCCCGACATGTATTCGTATGCACAGTACACTCGGGCGAGTTCCTATTTTCATTGCCACTTCTTGTGTTGCAAGAGGATAAAAAGTAGAAATACCTTCAGAAGATGTTTGAGTTTCCAGCTTCAATACAATCACGTACGGCATCGAATTGAAGGCTGGCCTGGCCTTGAATTGTGATACCCTACATCAGATGTAAATTCTGATCATATGAACTTGATTTTGTTGTCAAAAACAATCTCATAAATTTGCCTGAATTACAAAATGTTGATAAAGGTTTTGGTTGATGGTTTTATCAGATATTATACAAATATAGCCCTTCATTGGTTATCCATAAGATATATCGACCTTCACAGAAAAGCAGATCACCGAGCACATGAAAGGTCGATCCATAGATATATCGACTTCACAGAAAAGCATATCGACCGAGCACGAAGTCGATATATCTATGGATCAACCTCATGAAAGGGCTACATTTGTTATATTATTTTTCAATTAAAGCTTGACAAAATTAGGGAACACAAATTTTATTTTTGTTTTCTTTTTTTAACATGTTGAGATAAAAAAAAAAAGAAAAAGAAAGAGCTGTTTTTATTGCATTTTTGTTTTCTTTTATTAACAAGTTGAGATTTAAAAAAAAAAGTAAGCTGTTTTAATTTTAGTGTGGGTTCTTTATACTGATAAAGTAGTTTTTAAAACATGTAATGTCCTTATTTCACCGTCTTTATGTGACGTCACAGAGGTAGGTGATGTGATCCAGAAGAGAATTTGATTGGTTGAAATGACAAACGTCAGCTAATCACAATCATTGTTGCGCGTTACAAAGTTTCCCTAATCTATAATTAGAAAGTACAGGTCAATCCGATTTTTTTATGTTTATTAATTAGAAAGACCCGGTCAAATCCGCATTTCTATACTTTGACACATGATATCAAACGAACCAATGATGAAGTGCCTTACCAAATGCATAGAAATACGATATTAGCATTAACCCTGGACCCCGATATGTACGATAGGTTTATATTGTGTATATAGATGTAGGGCTTGGAATGAGCTGGTCTGATGGGCTTTCTCATGATCTATGATTTTAATGGTTCCTTTCAAAGCTTTGTTTCTTTCTGGGAATTGTTCCTTTTAGGGAAATGTTGGTGAAAAGATTAGTATTTCATGGACCATCTGAAATATAAATGTTCTTTATCTGCTGTGCTATGTGTTGTAAATATGGAATTTTGAAACCATATTTGGTCTCTGAAGATTCCATTGCAGTTTCGATATTTAGCTAGCTTAGAATATAAGTACACTTAACTATTGCATTTCAATAATGAGTGCAGGCACTTAACCATGCTTTTGGGTGTTTTTGAAAATGGAAGGATGTGAGCATAATGTTTCTGAAGAATTCGGAAATTTTATTGTTCCGATATTATTTTCACAATATCATAGCTTGCAGCATAATCGATAACTATAAGAATACTATTGATATCATGAATATTAGTAATTTGATGAGTTTTTACATACCTTAATAGCGAGCTCTGTGATCTATACAAAGAACTGGTTCAGACTGCAGGCTCTATAAATAGCTAAATTTAGTATGCAGAAAAGCCTGAGCTAAAGCTGTACATTTGATTCTATGTCACAATCCCAGAAGTCCTCACCACAATCCCAGAATTCCCCATCACAATCCCAGAATTCCCCATCACAAGTCCTTACAATCCCAGAAGTCCTCACAAACCCTTAAGTCCCCATCATCACAATCCCAGAAGTCCTTACAATCCCAGAATTCCCCATCACAATCCCAGAATTCCTCATCATCACAATCCCAGAATTCCTCATCACAATCCCAGAATTCCTCACATGATTATAGACACCCTTTCCTTCTTCACACCTATGACCTTGTAACTTGAGACCTAAATGGTCTATAGGGTTGATATGGGGTGTGTTGTTTGAAAATAAATTGTCAAAAAAACCACCAGAAGATTCATTGACGAGTTTCTTTTTTCCACTAGTTAATTTAATAATGATAATTATAGATTTATTAGATATTTAGAGACTGAGTTTTAGATAATTGAGAGAGAAAGAGAGAGAAAGCATTTCCTATCTGTGTTGGCCATGTTTCAGTTGCATTACGTATTTGCATAGATTACATGGCTATATCCCTTCGAAGGTATATTTATTTCAAAACTAGGGCTTATATTTTAACAGGAAGTACTATTGGACAGGAACACAACTCCATTACATGTAATTATAATGTAACGAGAGACGAATAAAGTCACAATTAAACCGAAAAAATCTAAGGTTTACTTGCAATACATTTACCATTGAAATGTGTGTCTTTCAGTGAAGAGAATGAAATATAACAATAACATGAATCTATGTATAAACTAAAAACAAAAAAAACCCAAAAAAAACACATGTCCATGCATGTGCATATATGCATCTTTGATCCCAGCTGACGTGGGGAAACTTGACACTGTAAATCATGATCAGCCTTGACAGAAGGTATAGATCTCTGCAACATGTTATCTAATAAGTTTTCGGATTAAATTCTTACGAAAGATTCCTACACAGATCGACTTTTTAAAGATCACTATAAATTGCAGCAAATATGCAACTCGTGATCAGTGAGAAATTAGGTTGCATTATCTAGTTATCTCAAGCAAAGGTTAATTTAATTAAATTGTCAGTATTCAAAAAATACAAGCCTACATCTTTGTTCTGAAGTATCATTGCAAAAATTTTAATTCGCAAATATTGAAAAGTTTAAATTGCACTTTTTGATTGATTCTCTCCATTGGAATGAAAGTGTCATTAGATACAATATGGTGTATTCAGACCATCTATCCACCGTACAGATTCCAGGGGATTACCATACACCGCCATACAAATACAGCTAATTAAATACCATTGTAAAAAAGTGACGACATTCAAATGAATAATTATCTGCCAAGGTACAGCTATATCCTCAAGCTGGCAAGAACATTTATGTCTTCTTCTTTTTTTAATTGTGTGTTGTTGTTTTGTTTTTTTTTGGTTTTTTTTTTTACATTTATGACTTTAATAATGTAGAATTAATTTAATTATCATGGGGTTTTACTCTGTGAATATGTTATATGTATACAGTTTTCAATAATCTTAGCTAATAAAATAGCCTTTTCACATCAAAGCTACGTACAACTTCCTGATTTCTAGACTATGTTCAGCCTTATAGTTGTAAATGGACTTTATATAGTGCCTTATTTGTCCTGTATTATTACAGAAACTTCATCAGATTTAATGAGACGTTAGCAAGCTACTTATTTTCTGCAGCTATTTTTAAGATTTGTGATAGTTATTGTTATCTCGACAAGAAAGTCATTAGTTTCTATGGCAGTGTTTGTGTTGTGATGCACTTGTAAAGGATTTGGTATTTGACCAAAAAAGGTGATTTCGACATTTTAAGAAATGTTATGAAAGCAATAATTTGAACATTATTGAACACTAGAATCTCAAAGATATTGGCTGACTCTGCATTCATCATGGATTCTGTTTCCATATAGATGCAGACGTGGAATTGAATAATTATATCATTTCAAATGTGTTGGGCACGGACACTGCATAAAGGTGCATTAAAAGCTGGAGAAAGCTAGCTTAAGCTTATTACTGGAAATGGATCTGAAAAATCCATGCATATGATAATGATCATTGTCTTTTAAATGCTTGTTTTTGAACAAAGATTGACAGGGATAATAAACATTTTGGAGACCTTAGTTTCACATCACCACAGGTGGCACAGCATCTTATGGTAATGATGGGAACTCTGTTTGGCTGTAAGCCTTTGTGAATATTGTGTCCAACGAATTCTCAGTGGGAGTAAGATCATATTAAAACACTCCACAGACAATAAAGGCCGTATAATTGGTTTTTCACTTCATATACACAACATTCTTGTATTCTCTAACAATATATACCAGCTAGACTCTAGCGGTGACCGTTTGCTGTCTTCGTCTTTTTGGATTTCGTCGTTTGTTTTTTCTTCATTCAAAGTGAAATTGGCTATCGCAGTCTAGCCAGAAAGTTTTGTAGGAAATTAAAAAATGATAAGGAGGAATTTGATTTAAGAAAGGGAAATTGATGTGCGTTGTTTGGATGAGTATTGATTACACTGTCGGGACTTTATCCGAGTATCTCCAATATTTTGGTCCGTGTTACCTGGTCCTGATATCGCTTCTAGCTGTTCCCGAATTGTGACAGAATGGATTAATAAGCTCAAGTTGATCATCTGCTGACAAGGTTCAACCCTCATAAACATTTACATAACTAATGGAAGAGAGCTTTATATTTTAATCATGGCAGAGATGTAAAAATTGATCATGCAGGCAATATTGCAGCTGGTAGGTATATATCGAGTGCTCCCTCAAATTACAAATGCTGCCATGACATGACGAATTTACTGCAAGTGAAAGGAAAGCAAAATCAAGGTTAACATTGTGGATATATGATACAGAGTTGAACTCGGCCAATATGTCTTTAGAAGAATTGATCGTCTTTTTGAAGTGTTATCATGAAAGAATGCCTCTGTAGGTGTCGATATGTGTGAGTGCACTCGCTGGAACTTATGAGGTAACGAGCAGTGTGCCGTCCCTCGGAGATGAGTTCTTCGGCCTCTGAGAGGGCAGAAACGACCAGGCATTTGTTTGTCTTGCATCTTCATGTCGAAATGTTGAAAATCATCAATGTGGTTTGGTGCAATTTCCAGGATTTTAAATTTAAGGTAATTTGACATAAAAGAAAAAATTTCATACTGTACCAGAGTTTTCATTTTTCTGATGTTGAGTAACCATGCAGTTTCACCAAAAAAAAGAGCTGTAATTAAAAATCAAAATCACCGTTTTAATTCGAATGTATGATAAATTAATGTTTTAACGATTATTTCGTTGTGTTTAAATATAAGCTCAAAGAAAATCTCAACGAATTTTTATGAATAGGGCCGTGGAAAAGAACTGCATCTCGGTGGTGTAAAGGGATCTATTTTGATGATGGCTTAATTAAGAGTCCCGCCATATGGTATCTATAATTGCCCGTCCATCTGTCTGTCCATCGGAACTCTCTACGACAGGCAACAACTTAAGTTTCCCCGGGAAGATTTTCATTTTATACATATTAATACTTGGGATTACACTCAGGCAGAGGAAGATCTCTTTCAATATTGAGATTAAAGGCTGGAAAATCTTTAGATATTAGTAATAAAAAAGAATAACGCTTTCTATGGCCTGCAGATTCTTGAGGCGTTCAATAACGAGAGATTGCTTGAGAAAATTTTCATAGAATTTAAAGGTATTGCTTGGATTAGGAAAGGAAGTGAAGATTTTATTGGTTTTGTCATTATTTAGTTGTAGGACTTTTAAAAAAAATTGTATTGAAATATTATCCATTGCAAGGCTCTTCATGATTTGTTAGTTTTCTAGTTGCAAATCATTTGTATATAATTTTCTTTGAATTTGAGATTTAAGATCCGAGTGAAGGTTCCTTCCATGGTCACATAATATTGCAGTTGATTAAGCATCCGCTATTACCCAGAAATCAATGTAGTATATGTTTGATGCATGTTGTCATAGTCACAAGGTATTTTACACTTTTTGGATGCAGACAAAATGCTTTTAAAAACTCTCTGGGGTCATTGTGAGATCAGGGAACAAAAGGGCTGTTCATTCAGTGACATATAAACCTTTGTGATGCCTGCATGTCAAGAGGTAATGCTAAACACAATGGCCCCAGGGTCTCATCTTTTTCAAGTGTTTGAGGGCCATTTTTTTAAGGTCTGAGGATTAAAACACGTTCGTTACCAACATGTCTGTGAGGTTAAGACCTAACACGTGGCCACATTGTGAGAAAATTAGAAGATCACACTTACCATAAAGAGAGCTCATGACTAGGTCATAGATCATGAGCCCAAGTCAAGGCCATTAAATTTTCAAGGTTACTAGTAAAAATAGAAAAGAATTGGAAACATTGTACATGTCAAAACCTTGTTTTATAGAGATACACTTCCAATGTTATTTAGTACATTTATTTTGATTGGAGAAAATTATAGCTGAACAAGAATTTGCACATCATTCAATCCAAAAATGTGATATATTTGGGCTGAAAAACAAACTATACTTCACACTTTTATTCAGTATGTGAGTAAAATGTCTAGAGTTTACACATCAATAAATTCTTCAAAAAGAATATTAAATTCTTTGATTTTAAAAATCTCATGCTTGGCTCAATTGTTGCTTTTGACATTAATGTTGTGTATAGAACTTGATATAAAGGTCATTAGTCTGTGGTCAAGGTCAGTGGCAAGTGGCAGGATGTATACACTGCTCAGGGTATTGATGCTAATTAGAACAGCTGTAGATTAAGCATTGATCGTGTTTACTCTTAATTCATTTGTGGAATGAAAACATACGGTTTCAGTGTATCAATGTGTCACTGAATTTTTCACAAGGGGCTGTTCAACACTAATTACCATTTATAGACTATAAAAAGAACTTGCTTATTCTATTTATCTAATCAGTTTTAATATGATTCACTGTACATAACTCATTTTATGCAAGAATAATAGGCATTCTATGTTGGGTTATAAAATTTATATTGCAGTCAAATAACATGGTTATGAGAAATTGCCTAAAATACTGTCTTTGTAGAAATCTTGTACAAATTATCTCAATCATCAGCATTTCTTATAACTATTTTCAAATTTTAAACGAATTTGAAAGTAATGGCTTTAAAGTCACGCCTCATCATTTTCATGGTTATTGTCTAAAGTGAGACTGCAGCACAAGGAATGACTTTTATTACACTGTCATGCTGGTATTTCACTGCCATTCAGTGTCATTCAGTTTATGTGTTTCCAATACATCCCAGCACATCCCACATTCAAACAGTGTTGTCATGCGGCTTCAATTTTACATGATATAATAATTAAATAGAGAACCATGCATGTTTTCATGATGTACTGCATTGATACCCACAATTGTAGTTGAATGCGCTTCGTGATGCACCCACATAGTAGTTGAATGCGCTATCGTGAGTGCCCCAGCATGTAGTTGAATGCCTTCATTGTGAACGCTCCCACATGTAGTTGAACTGTCACTATGATTGAAGACAAATGAAACGCCCCACATGTAGTTGAATGTGCTTCCTGAACGCCCCCACATGTAGTTTGAATGTACTTGATGAATGAAACGCCCCACATGTAGTTGAATGTGCTTCCGTGAATTGCCCCACATTGTAGTTGAATGTACTCATGAATGAACGCCCACATTAGTTGAATGCACTTCATGCATGAAGCCCACAATGTTGTTTGAATGCTTCATGAATGAGACGCCCCACATGTAGTTCAATGCGCTTCGGTGATGAACGCCCCACATGTAGTCAATGCGCTTCGTGAATGCCCCACATGTAGTTCAATGGCTTTCCCAGTGAATAGGCCACCACACACATGTACATGTAGTTAAATGTACTGCATTAACGCCCTTCATGTACATTAACGCCCTTCATGTACATTAACGCCCTTCATGTACATTAACGCCCCACATATGTAGTTGAATGTGCTGCATTAACACTCCACATGTAGGTGAGTGTACTTTAATTGTTATCAAATGTATACACCCAGATGATTCAAGAAATACTATTAGTGAGTTTGCGTAACTGACTAGAATAGGTATATCCCCAGTGGCATCGCCGACTAGAATAAGTATCCCAACGGCAGAAAGAGTAATACGGGAAAATGGAGACTTCACACAAATCATTATCCAGATTGCCAGACGTCCCCTGTAGTAATTATTGCTTAAAAAATTATTGGAATGTTGACTTGGAGTGATACATTGTGAGTGATCAGCAGACAATTCTCGGGCTGTAAAGAGACGGAGGACTTTGAAGTGTACAGCATTAGCTGCCATTCCTATCAAGCCAAGGATATCATCAATGTTGTATTAGCTTAATTTTGCCCATTGGCAGTATGAATGAACGGTGGCTACTCGGAATTAATGTCTTTTAGCTATTCAGTCTTTGATTGTCTTGGCAGTGATTTTTCTTTTCGGTGGCTTAAATAGGTAATGATTAAAGAGTTGGAGGACGATTATCAAAGCATCTAATTCGCAGTATAAAAAATTCTCGGAGGACATTCTTGTTAGACTGCATGTATAGGTTGTAGTCTGGGGGGGGGGGTTTGACATTCCTTTACCCATGTGTGTTTTAATAGCTTTTTGAAAATGGACCCTTTATCCAATATTCATCCAAACTAGACTTTTCGTGTAGCCCTTTGGGGAAGTTTGATATAGGCTAGTGAGAAAAATACCTCTACTTGAATTCAGAATGTGTTTGACAAGGATCTTGTATGTTGTGTTGTATGCCAATACAATCTGCCATTGGGTCAAATGCTGTCTGACATGTTTCATAGCAATTGTTAAGCCATTTTACATACACTGATTTTGACTACGGCTTACTCCATTTTACTGATCTCATGATCTCACGGTGGGTGTGACTGGTCGACAGGGGATGCTTACTCCTCCTAGGCATCTGATCCCACCTCTGATGTGTCCAGGGGTTGCCCAGCTCTTGTTTTGTATTCTGTTTGAGACTTGCGAGATTGATCATTGTTCGTTATCTTTGCCTTTTCATATTTTGTCTTTTCCTATAACAATTGAATTTGTATAATTAAATCTAATTAAATGAAATGAAAGTTGAAGCCTGGTTTTGGGTGAGAGAGGACGTCAGCCAATCTGAGCCCTTTGTATTGCTTTGTTTAGTATTGTAGAATGTTATCTCTCTGAATGGAGGATTGATACTTGAAAAAAGAAGATAAATTCACGTAATGTTGTGAACACATTAAAATGCATTCAAGAATGAAAAATATAGATTATTGAATATCAATAAGATGGCACCTCAAGTAAAAGTAAGCACGGAAATATCGATCAAATTTTATAAACTAGTGTCAGTCGAGCAGTTGGATATTATTTGTAGTAAAATACTCCGGGGGGCACTCAATATTACGGAAAAATTGATATTTATTATCTTAAAAGTCGTACATTTAGCTACTGCCGAAAATGGATATTGGTCGTAAATACGGGGCTTAACCAGAGATTAATGCAATGATATCTAGATTATGTGTGTTGATGGGGTTAGAAATTGATTTATATTCTGGGTAACTTGAGGTTAATTGTAATTATTCCTGAATCTTATTAACAGTAAACATGTGTACCGTGTCATCAGTTTTGTCGTTGTGATCTGCATCCTTGCTTTCTAGGTCTGCGCCGGTTGCTGCTTGTTATAGTTAATTAACTCTATTTTTCACGCAAAAGGATTTTGGTCCCGGGTGACCTGAGAGAAATATATGTATGTCAGACTTCGTCAGAAGCCCTATAATGGGCTTATTATGAAAGGGAGCTATTATTTAAACAATTATGGGTATTGATTGGAAAACCTTACACTTTCTGGAGTCTTTGTAACACGTCTGCTGGTGATGTCATTGGAATACTTTACCTTGTATAGTTCTATGATGTGAAAGTCTTTGAAGATGGATGACTACAAATTGATTTCAGGGAATGAAAAGTTTGCTGTTCAATTCATTATTCATGTGTAAATCTCAATATGCACTTAAAAATTCTGTTGGGAATCAGCATCAAATATGTATATGTTCTATAGAAATGAATATGTTCATTGAATATGTGTGATTAATTCGTACAATCAGGGAAAATATCTTTTCATGTCTTTGGGAAGCGTAATTTTTTCCATCACATACACCAGAATGTGTCGAACTTTCTCGGTTATTTGACAGAACACCTTGGAATGTGTATCAGGAAATGATCCAGATGCTCTGTGTACATTGTTTACTCTTTATGAGGATACCCACCTTGTCAGAATGGAATGCCAGCTATAGTCTGTATGATGACCAAATGGAAACTAGGTCAACCACTGTTGTTAAATTTGTGCTGGGGATATAACTATTAGAGATGATGATTGACCGTTTAGTCAAATTGTAAACTTTTGTTTGTCATGCTGAAGAACAATGGGACAGATTTGTTCTTGTACAGGAAATACTCCACAACGCAGCGAGACTTTTCTTTTGCCTTATCTCAACAACAGTATTAATGTAAGTTGGATTAGAGGAGATCGAGTTTATGTTATAGTGATGGGGTATTATCGTTAAATTCTTCCTCCTATATAGAGTCTAATAGTGCACAAATATAGAACTTGTCAAAAAATATTACAAGTATATCTTTTCAAACTGAGAATTTCAATTGTTTGCCGTGTAAATTTTTTTGACAATTTGCCTGACTGCCATGAGGAAGACATGGTATTCTAATACATCCCCAATATTTGTGCCTTTTGATATCTTTATCATTTAATTTTATTTCA
>CAJDSM010028384.1:0-10924 GCA_903981925.1 Ostrea lurida
AATGATGGATTATTCATATCAAAAGCCATACCGAAAGATGACAATTCGTTTGGAATCACAAAAATTGTGGATATTAGAAAAATGTTGAGGTTTTCATTGATTTTCACAAAAAATCGGTATTTTTCGCCCCAAAATTAGCCATGAAAATAAAAATTGTGTGTTTGAGGTATCTGTCCTGATAGTTTATGAATTTATGATACAGCCATATGTTAAGATAAACAAAAATTAAAAATATTTAAGATTTATACAGTTTTTCCAAATTCAGCGATTTTTGATAAAAATTCTTAAGATTTTACCCAAAACTCCTTAACGCCCCAACGGCCAGAGTGCAAACATGGCTCATTTTGAAGCATTTGTTATAAGCTTTCAGAAAATCATACCCTTCAAAATTCCCCCTGGGGGGGGGGGGGAACAGGGGTTATTGGCAGCTCAAGGTCTATATTCCTTGCTACATAATCTTTTCATTCTCTAATCATGATATTTACTGTTTTTGCATTTGTAATTGGAAAAAAAAAGATCGACCCTGAAATTATGCCAACTTCTGTGTCCTTCCCCCCTTTACCGATTTTTCGTATTTGAGGGGGTCCACTTATCATATTAAATTGAACTTTTCGCCAATACTTGCAGGCAATGCAGCTGTTAAATAAGAAAACCAAGATGGGTGATGATATACATGTACCTTGTCAATAGTTTGTTGACAGGAAGGCTTCTTTATCAAATATATTTGAAAAGTCAAGTGTCTGTGTTATGAGCCATTGATTCAAATTTTAGAAATGCATGTAATGCATACATAAAATACCTCTCTCTCTCCTCTCTCTCTCTCTCTCTCTCTCTCTCTCTTCTCTCCTCTCCTCTCTCTCTCTCTCTCTCTCTCTCTCTCAAAAACAAACAAAAAAACAAAATAAAAACAAATAAAAAACAAACGAACAAAAAAAAAAAAAAAACCCAAACAAACAAAAAAGAAAAGAAAGAAAGAAATGCAAAAAAGAAAGAAAGAAAGTAAAGAAAAGAAAAAAGATGGGTATTAAATAATCGAAAAATTTCAAAACAGTTTTGATTTAAGAATGACAATGTCATTAACTCGGATCTGAACTGACCTAATGCGATTTTCATTTTTCTTTTAAGAAATTTTGTTATCTAGCGATTGTGTTAGCAACATGTTTATATTCCCATGTAAATTTGAAACACGTACATTCTATAACTGTATGTATAAATTTGCTTTCTTTCCCCATCATTCAATCTTAAAAGCATTTATAATATTGTTGAAAGTAAAGTATACTATTCTTTCTATGTATGAATAAGAAGAATCAAAATTATCCGAAAAACAGATTTGAAATCCAGGCCAAAACGTTCGCTCCTATCTTGTCGCAGATCGTGTCGTTCTCTACGAGAACGGTACGTTCCCTATCATAAAACGATATGTGTCCAAACCATTCAGCCTTCGTGTTTCACAGTTAAGCACTTGCGTTAAAATTTTAATTTTGTGTGTTGTTAACTTTATTTCTTTGAATATCGTATACCCAGCACTGTGAAGTTTTGAAAATTCAATTAGAGAGAGAGAGAGAGAGAGAGAGAGAGAGAGGAGAGAGAGAGAGAGAGAGAAGAGAGAGAGAAAGAGAGAGAGAGAGAAATCACTCTGATGTAGAATTTCGAGAAGGAGTGACCTAACAAGAACAACGAAATTTGGCCTTTACCAGAAAGTGGATAAAATGACAGAAATGTATATTTTGTATTTTTAGGGGCAATATTCGTCAAATTGTTACTCTGCAGTTTTTGGCACAATCTTTTGGCACTACATTGAACACCTTTATAAAGTTTTACTTTCATGTTTCGGATTTCCAACATTTAGGTTTGAGCATCACTGAAGAGACATAATTTGTCGAAATGCGCATCTAGTGCATAAAAATTGGTACCGTATATGATTTATATTATGACCCCTAGGTCGAGACCTCTGCTGGTGGACTGTTAGTCCCCGAGGGTCTCTATATGATTTATACACCTACCTGATGCAACAGCCAGAGACACAGCTACTATAAGACGCCACATTTTGTTCCAACGTCTAGGAAGAACTGAGTAGTTGCGATATATATCCTATATATTTAAGTCAGTCACGTGACTTTCCAAGGTTTGCTTATCTGATCCGAGTATTTTCATCACGATCGTAGTATGGTAGTCCTTTGATAATTGGCATTTATGATGTTCTCAGTTGAGTTCGGAATGTAGCAAATTGCAATGGAACGTGATTCCCGTGCATATCGTTTATTTGGTCATTTTATGCCTTATTACGGAAGCGTATTAGGGCCGCAGCAGCACATTTTATTAAAAGTTGTTGTAACAAATTATCCATTTGTTATAACAAATTAGTAATTTGTTATGACGAATTAGTAAATCTGTTATAACAAATTGATAATTTGTGATTTGTTATACATGTAACAAATTGACAATTTGTTATAACAAATTATTAGTTAATTATTGATGATCAAAGTGAATGGGCTTATTCTCAGTGTGAATCATTCAAAGTTCAAAACGGAGATCTTTTAATCTGAATTCCACATGAGTAAGAATTCATTGGAAGCAAAACTGTGTCTTGATTTATAATTAACAGTTTACCCTTTATTTCAGTCTGAAAACATATTTCTCTTGCAAACTTCTTTTTATTTGTTGTTTACGAACCTTTGTGCACTGTTGAAATATCCCACTGAACAACAGTTGGATATTTAAAATATCCAACTGGTTAAAAGTTGGATATATAAAATATCTCACTAGTATTCATGGAATAGTTGACATAAACTACAACAAATAACAATAGATGGCGTCATCGAAGTTTTTTAAAGTAGCATAATCTGTATCTTTTGAATTTATCACACTGTGATTTATTTAAGGAAATCAAATATATAAACGGTAAACAATGTAAACAACAAGCGAGAAATAAGCCTCAAAAAAGACAACGTGTTTACAAGTGGCAGTTCTATAATGGAAAGAGGATTGAAACGTCATAACACGCGATTCCTTATATGGAAGTAGAATTCAAATCATACATGCTTGAAATGTTTGTAGTAAATAGCTTATATTTGGACGTATTCTGAACTGTAAATGCAAAAATATATGATTATATATATCACATGCATACTTATGATACAGAATGTTGTTAAATACGTATACTATTGTTCACAAAGAGAAAAAGGCCATGTGTGTACATCGCAAAACAATAATACAGTACTGCGCATGCCTACATCTCAGGCGACTTTGTTGTTTTCATAGGTTGGTAATATCATAAATAATTAGAAATAAGTGTTTTATTCTTTTGTATCTTTTTGCTTTCAATGTTGTAAATTACGAACGAAAGCATAACTTTATTAGATGTATACATAGAGAAAAAATCCGAAAGATTTAATTTTTCGTAAAGATACATATTATGCTACTTTAATATATCTTTTGTAATTCAATTGGAGCTTTGTGAACAGAGTTTAACAATTGGATTAAGGACAATGTACATCATGATTTCTTCATTACACCATCTCAGATATTGTTTGGAATCCACTAAAGAAACTCTTCCATGTTGAATTTAATTGTCATTTTGATGAAACATTACACATATCATGGGCCCATTTAGAGCCCCCCTCCGTGACCAAAATTATTATAATTATGTATAGAAGCATAGCTAAATATCCCCATGAAATAGCCAGGAGCTCCCCCTGGATCCCCAATTGTGCTTCATATCAGATCTCTAGCTTATTGGCCCCCTCTTTCAAAGGATCCCTCCCCTTTCAACAAATCCTGGTTTTACCGCTGTGTACGCAAAATCAAGACAAATTGCTCAATATCATACAAATATTGATTGGGGATGATTACGTTAGTCCCGAGGTACTAGCGTACATGTAATCAACGTTGCCTGAAAACACATTCAATAATTGATTTGTTATACGAAAAGCAAAACGAATCAATAAAATAGTTTGTTATTCAGTAAAGAATATTCTCTATATTCTTTATATAGAGAAAACACTCAACATACTTGCTTATCCGAAACTTATTTTTACAAGTTAATTTCTTTTCATCGAGATAACATGGATCGTGCTCTTGCTATATGAAATGGCGAAGTAACAAAGTATCAAACGTAATCATAGTCCAAAAAACACATACAAAATCGAGTGTAGGGCAACACGGACCTTCGACGAAAGCGAAGGCAGGATCAGGTGCCATAGAGGAGAAAGCATCCTCTGCTGACCGGTCACACCCGCCGTGAGCCTGTAGTCGAAACAAAGTAAACGGGGTTACCCGTCGTCAAATCTAGTATGAAAATGACAGTCTAACAAAGGGTATGAAACAAATCAGTCAACATATGATTTAGTGATAATTTGTAATCGCAAACAAGGTCATTATAGCGACCGTAGAATTTGCGAAATAATGACTTTAAACGAGATTTGTTATAACCCTGCAACATCAACTTTTTGGTTAGTAGTTGGCCTCGCTTTAAAAAATCATCATACGCATGGCATGCCCTTGCGTATCGAATCAACTGAGAGACATACACACCATAAGCAGGTGATATTGGTACATTACTACACAAAAAAGGAAAGTTGACAATTGCAAAGTCAAAGTCATCACGTTTATCATATAATGTAGTTGTCAGTCTGCCATTAGAGTCAATATTAAGTAAAATATCCAAATTTCTATCCTTTACCAGTTGTCCACTATCGGTATCGTTAGTGCTATCTGGAAAATCTTGCCATTTCTTTAATCGTTACCGTGTTTTTAATTGTGATGTCATGTTTTTTTTGTAGTCGCGAAGTTTTTATCACGTCACAATAAATCAATATACTTGTCACGATCAAACTCAGTAAAAAGGCGGGAAAACATCTCTACCGGTCAATATTTAAAATCAAATGGCCGTCAATATTTTTCACGATCAAACTCAGTAAAAAGGCGGGAAAACATCTCTACCGGTCAATATTTAAAATCAAATGGCCGTCAATATTTTTCACGATCAAACTCAGTAAAAAGGCGGGAAAACATCTCTACCGGTCAATATTTAAAATCAAATGGCCGTCAATATTTTTCTCGGTCTTTGTCCTCGGTCAATTGATTGATTGATTATTTATTGTTTTACGTCCCACCAAGAATATTTCACTCATATGGAGACGTCACCAATGCCAGTGAAGGGCTGCAAAATTTAAGCTTACGCTCGGCACTCAAGGCCTTTGAGCAGGGAAATATCTTTATCGTGCCACACCTGCTGTGACACGGGGTCTCGGTTTTTTCAGTCTCATTCGAATGACCGCCCCATTAAATCGCCTCTTACGACACATTGTACTCAGGGTTGGTGCTATGAAACCGTGAATTGACCTCATCAACATGCTATAATTGTATACTGCTGCGGCCCTAATACACTTCCGTACCTTACCCTTCAATGTTCGTGTTAGACAGTTCATTGGGCTAACAAAAAAGTTGATGTGAGTTCAGTACCCCTGACATTGTGTGTCTATACAACAGTAACGAATCTCGTTTAAAGATGTTCGCTATAATGACCTTGTTTCGGATTAAATTATCACTAAGTCATATGTTGACTGATTTGTTTCATACCCTTTGTTAGACTGTCATTCTCCTACTAGATTTGACTACGGGGTAATCCTTTTACTTTATTTCGACTAAGGGCTTACGGCGGTGTGACCGGTCAGCAGAGGATACTTACTCCTCCATGGCACCTGATCCTACCTTCGCTTAAAATTGTCGGCGTTCCGTGTTGCCCTACACTCGATTTTGTATATGTCATTACGTTTGACACGATGTTAGCTTCGCCTTTTTGTATATTTATATAATTTAATTTCACTTGTTACAAGAAATTTGATTGGCTAAAACAAGCTTGAGCAACATCAGTTATTTTGTATAATCTAACTTGCTCTTTATGACGTCCTAGAATGACGTCACAATGCATTTGACGGTGTTCTTTCTACTTCGCGCCTCATGAAAATATTTATTATTTCAGAAGTTTCTTCATCAAATAATGTTAAATGTAATTTTCTGAATATATATATAAGGAATGAAGTTTCGCGGATTATTAAGCGTAAACTGCACCAAGTTAGATTATATCGGTATAACCTAAGGTCAAAATTAGCTTCATTCCTTAAGTAAGACTATTCCATCACTACCTGAATATGGTGTGTATGTCTCTCAACTTATTCGATAGCAAGAGTTTGTTGTGCGTATGATCAGTTTTTGATTCGAGGCAAGATACTTACAAACAACTTGTTGATTCAGGGTTTTCAACAGTTATGTTTAAAAACAGCATTTCGTAAATTGTATGGTCGTTATAACGATTTAGTTTGCCAATATGGCCTGCCACTGGGTCAAATGCTGTCTGGTGTGTTTCATAGCCATTGTTAAGCCGTTTTTCATACGCTGATTTGACTACGGATTACTCCATTTTCCTGATCAAGACTATGGACTCACGGTGGGTGTGACCGGTCAACAGGCGATGCTTACGACTCCGGGGCACCTGATCCCACCTCTGGTGCGTCCATGGGTCCGTGTCTGCCCAATTCTTGTTTTTGTGTTATATTGAGACTTGCAAGATTGATCACTATTCGTTATCTTTGCATTTACACCTCACAAATTAAAGTTAAGATGATACACACATATTCGACTTTACTTATGTGTTCTTATTATAGGATTAAACATTCATTTTGAAGAATTTATCGATATGTAAACTCTGGACATTTTATTACAAACTGAATAAAAGTGCGAAGCAATCTGTAAACAAAGTGCTTATTGATCCTACACGCAACAATTTTGATTACATTGCTTGTCATGGTTAACATGTTTATGCAATAGACATGTGCATGTACTTTAACCTCTTTTTCCTAAACTTTAAAGGCAAATGACGTGAATGCACAAAAATTTATAAAAACTTCTTTTAAGTAATGATTTGTTAATTTGTTAGACTGTCATTTTTATACTAGATTTGACGACGGGTAACCCCGTTTGCTTTGTTTCGACTACAGGCTCACGGCGGGTGTGACCGGTCAGCAGAGGATGCTTACTCCTCCATGACACCTGATCCTGCCTTCGCTTTTGTCGAGGGTCCGTGTTGCCCTACACTCGATTTTGTATGTGTTTTTTGGACTATGATTACGTTTGATACTTTGTTACTTCGCCATTTTATATTTTTTATTTTTAAAGTTTTAAAGTACATGTATTGTATAGCACCACCGAAGACATTTTAAGAAAGAGTCATTGTTGAAATACATATGAAGGAAAAGAATTATTACACCTTACATGTATATTAATCCCTACATAGTTTTCTTTCCCAATTAGTGGGGGTGGGGATGGGGGTGGGTGTCCACTCACATAGTTTATATATCTATGCCACGTTTCTCAAGCCAGGTACCCTTAGTACAGCGGTTATCTTTGCTTAAATCTTTTAGTTTATCGTATTTTTTTATTTTCTGGGGGTATGTTAAGTTTCTTTTTATTTGGGAGGGGTAGGGCGCGACTTGTAGAAGTGGACTTGTTTGGCAATTTGTGGATGGTTATCCACAGGTTTCTTGACGCAATCTACCCCACCCCCACCCCACCCCAATAAAGAGTGAGAGAGATGAAATAATTTCTATGAATACTTTTTCAGCTTTTATACACAATTAGTCAAATTAATGGTTGTTACTGTCTACTATTTGTCTTTTCAAAGTCGTCCCACCCCACCCCACCCCCCTCGCAATTTTTTTTTCATATTTCTCAAAGAAGACACCTATTCTTATCAAAAATGCACACTTTTATCCCTGACCTTCAATACACGTATGAACCACGAATATCGCTAACTTAAATAGTCAGGTAGGACACTACTGGTACACATGATGTATACATGAAATCAGATGATCCGCAAACGCGCTGTCAGTGATTGTTATTATCTTGTTGAAATTACATACTCCTGTCTACAACTTCTATAGTTTTCGATTTTGAACTTATGTCCGGGCTGCATGCGCAGGTTATCACAATCAATTATTTGAACACAGCCAATCAGATTCCTATTTTACTGGTGAGGAGGATAACTATGATTCATTTATGCTAGAAACATTAACTGTAATTATCTTGATTAATATGCTTAATTTTGAGCTATTATTCAAATCCAAAAATGTAGGTACGGTGCAAAATAAAATATATTTCAGCAATATACTATTTATTGGGAGGCACCGTTCTCTGATCATTCCATATAAATGTGCTTGAATGCATTTCCACCGGATTTTGAAGTAGGTCAAGTTTGGTCTTTGAATGACTCCTTAAAGTTTGTTATAACCAAGTTTATGCGAAATATTATCGAACCAATTAGACATCACACTAGTACTTCTAAGTGATGTGAATGAGAGAAAGAAAAGCCCCAGATTACCACATGTGAGTGGAATCCCAGATAAAGTGCAGGGAGAATGAAAGAACTTCAGAAGAATTGTGTGCTTTGTGGACTAAGAATGATGAGAGAAAGAGTCCCGATTTTTCTGACCGATCCATTATAAGGATACAAGCTACAGTAGAACCTTGTTATCATGACCTAGATGGAGCCAGGAAGCATCTTAGAGCTATCCAAGGGTACGAGATGTTAAAATACACAAAGCAAATATAAAATCTAGTTGGGACTTTGAAACATCAATGTTTTAGACTGTATTAAGGGTATGCTACTCTATGCGTACAATGTTTGTGTGATGAACACGTGTTTGGGAGAAGGAGGAGATGTGAATGTGAGAGTTTTTTATAGATGATTTATGGGGCATAATTAATTTGACATTGTGTTTGATATGGCATTGTGTGCTGAATGATTAACTATCTGAGGACTATTTTCAGGGCACCAGAGGGGGTTCTGCTGTGTATAATGCCCATGGAGAATTAACGGCTCTGATGATTTGGTTCACATGCAGCATGTGTTGATCGAAGCACACTGTCGGGAACACAGGATACCCCTTGTCAAGGTACGGGGGAGAGTAAATCTTTTTAAACATAAAAATTCATACAATTTATGTTTAATATTTCAATGTGTATAATCGCTGCATTTGAGTTTTGATGACATTTTAGATTTCCTGTTGTTAATGTACTGCTGTTTGTAAATCTTTGTAGGTCGATAGTGAGAATAAGTTGAAACAGCTGCTATTGATCCCGGTGAATTGTCGGAAGAAACACGCAGAGGAAGATGCATCTTAGGTTGTGTACTAGTAAGCAGTAGGGGTCATTGTTACAACACATGTCACTCACGAAGAACAATTCTACGGTCGCTATACATGACCTTGTTGCGATTACAAAATTATCAACCTAAGTCATTATGTTGAACTGATTTAGTTTCATTACCCTTTGTTAAGACTAGTCATTTTCCTACTAGATTTGACTACGGTGTAATCCGTTTACTTTATTTCGACCTAGGACTCACGGCAGGTGGGTGACCGGTCAGCAAGAGGATGCTTACCTCCTCATGGCACCTGATCCTACCTTCGCTTTTGTCGGAGGTCCGTGTTGCCCTACACTCGATTTTGTATTATGTTTTTTTGGATTGTATGATTACGTTCGACACAATGCTTAACTTCGCCTTCTTTTGTATGCAATGCAACAAATTATTGAAAGAGGTCTAAATTTTACATTAAATGGCAAAATATTAAGTTTTTTTTTATAGACATTAAGGTAATACGCAACGTTCGTTATCTGTATTATTTTATAGATTATTCTTCATATAAAATCATAATACCCTTAGACATTCTTTTGAGAAAAAAATCAGGTCATATTTCCTGTGCTTTGGAAAAGATAACAGTTGCTGAAGAATGTAATTTGTACAATTATTCATACTTGAATTCTGAGTTACCCTCTTTGGAGAAAGTAAATGCAATGCACCTGTACATATAACACTCTCAGCACTTAGCTGTATGATTATATTTTCATCATTCACCAATAATTCTTAAGGGATTGAATGATGTTTGCATTTTCTGTAACTCTATTTTTATCATTGAAGTCTTCAATTTTGGAGATAGATTTTTTTTGGAAAAATATACATTGCGTATGCCCTTGAATATATATAAGAATGAAAAATATGAAGTCTTTTAAATAAAATGTGGAAACTGAAATTTTCAATTTGCATTTGGCATTTGCCTGATCCCCCCCTGATGACCGCAACCCAACGGACATGCAACATGGAAGTAAGTGGACAGAAATGAATTAATACTTCTATAGTACACATATTATTAGTTACATAGTCAGTTTGGGACGTAATACGGAGTCGTCCAGGGTGTGAAATGGAAATCCGTATTGGGCGAGGTGAAGATGGTGTATTGAAATTCCGAAGCGTTTGTTAAGTGACGTCACAATTAAAAGGAGACCTACTATTGAAAATTTCCGGACATCGTATGACTCATTGGTGATATCACAATTGAAAATAGACCTAATATTGAAAATTTTGGGGCGTCGTATTACTCATTGGTGATATCACAATTGAAAGGAGACCTAGTATTGAAAATTTCAGGGCGTCATGTGATTCGTTTTTGTCCAAGCATAAATCAACAAATTTGTCTGAAGCGGGATACAAATGATGACACTGGAGCATAATTTTAGAATGATGGTTTTATGATGGTACACCTGATGTATTCAATATGCATTGATCATTTCGTTTTGTTCTCTTGCAGAAGTCTGCAGACTTGTATGTACAGGAATCGGTTCCCGAGAGCTGGCCGGGAATGGTTCCATTATTATGTTCTCCATTTACATTGTGTCTCCCACCATGAAGTGATTGTTCTTCCAAATGCTGCAGTAGAAGGATCGGTGGAAAGATTTCCCGACAGACTCCTGTGCTCTTTGCGGATCTGTTTTCTACTGCAGTATATATGGCCTCCAGTACAACTCTGTAGATGGAACTTCATATATGATGGACTTAAACCGTTCCCATATTGACTTTACAATGTTTCAA
>CAJDSM010028384.1:10949-24750 GCA_903981925.1 Ostrea lurida
TATTCCCATGTAAATTTGAACGTACATTTCTATAACTGTGATGTATTAAATTGCTCTTTCCCCTTATTTCAATCTTAAAAGAATTTATAATATGTTGAAAGTAAAGGTAACTATTCTTTTCTATGTATGATAAGAAGAAATTCAAAATTACTCCGAAAAAACAATTTGAATCCGGCCAAAACGTCTCCTATCTTGTTCGCAGGATCGTGGTCGATTCTCTACGGAGAACGGCACGTTCCCTATCATAAAACGATATGTGTCCTCAACCATTCAGCCTTCGTGATTTCACAGAGCAACTTGCGTTAAAATTTTAATTTGTGTTGTGTTAACTTTATTTTTTTGAAATATGTTATACCAAGACACTGTGAATTTTGAAAATTCAATTTAGAGAGAGAAGAGAGAGGAAGAGAGAGAGAGAGAGAGATGAGGAAGAGAGAGAGAAGGAAAGAGAGAGAGAGAGAAAATCACTCTGATGTAGAATTTCGAAGAGAAGGGTGACCTAACAAAACAACGAAAATTTTGGCTTTTACAGGAAGTGGGATAAAATACAGAAATGGAATTTTGTATTTATATTTTTTAAGGCAATATCGTACAAATTGTTACTCTTGCAGTTGTGTTGGCACAATTCTTTTGGCAACTACATATGAACAACCTTTATAACAGTTTAAACTTTCAGTTCGGAATTGCCAACATTTTAGGTTTGAGCATCACTGAAGAAGACCATAATTTGCGAAATGGCGCATCTAGTGCATAAAAATTGGTTAACCGTAATATGATTTAATTATTGACCCCTTAGGTCGAGGAACCTACTGCTGGGTGGAACTGTTGTCCCCGGGTCAATATGATTTAATACACCTACCTGATGCAACAAGTCCAGAGACCAGCTACCTAATCACGACGCAATTTGTTCCAACGTCTAGGAAGAACCTGAGAGTTGCGATATGATATCCTATATGGATTAAAGTCGTTTTTTTGTTGGCACTACGTTCCAAGGTTTGTGTCTAGTATTCGATCCGAGATTTTCATTCACTATGTGTAGGTAGTCCTTGATATATGGCATTTATGATGTTCTTCAGTCTGAGTTCGAATGTAGCAAATTGCCAATGGAACGGATCCCGTGATACTATCGTTGTATTGGCATTTTATGCCTTAATACGGAAGGTAGGCCGCAGCAGCATTCATTTATTTAAAAGTGTTGTAACAATTATCCAATTTGTTTAGAACAAATTAAATTTGTTATTGAACGAAGTTTAGTAAATACGTTATAACTAAAATTTGATAATTTGTGATTGTTATACATTGTAACAAATTGACCATTGTATATAACAAATTATTAGTATAATATGGTGATCAAAGTGATGGGCTTAATTCTTCAGTGTGAATCATTCAAAGTATCAAAACGAGATTCTTTTAATCGAATTACCACATGAGTTAAGAATTATTGGAAAGCAAAAACTGTGTCTTATTATAATTAACGTTTACCCTTATTTTCAGGTCTGGAAAACATATTTCTCTTGGCAAACTTTCTTTTTTTGTTGTTTCACAACCTTTAGTGCACATGTTGAAATATCCACTGAACACAACAGTTGGATATTTAAAATATCCAACTGGTTTTAAAGTTGTGGATATTTATAAAATTCTCACTAGTATTCATGGAAAGTTACCATAAAACAACAAATTAACATAGATGGCCGCATCGAAGTTTTTAAAGTAGATTCTGTATCTTTTGAATTTTTCACCTGTGATTTATTTAAGGGAATCAAATATATAAACGGTAAACATGTAAACAAAAAGCGAGAAATAAAGCCTCAAAAGACAACGGTTACAATGTGGCAGTTCTAAATGGAAAAGGACTGAACGTCAAACGCGATTCTTTATGGGAAGAGAATTCAATCATACAGCTTGAAATGTTGTGTAAATAAGTATATTTGACGTATTTCTGAACTGTAAAAATTGCAAATATTGATTATTATATCACATGCATAAAAACTTATGATACGATGTTGTTAAAACGTATGCTATTGTTCACAAAGAGAAAAAGAGGCCATCAGTGTGTACATTCGCCAAAACAATAAATACAGTACTGGCGCATGACCTACATCTCAAGCGACTTTGTGTTTTCATAGGTGTATATATAAATAATTAGAAATAAGTGTTTTATTCTTTTGTATCTTTTTTGCTTTCTGTTGTAATTACAAACGACAAGCATAACTTTATTAGAATGATATACTACGAGAAAAAAATCCGAAGATTAATTTTCGTAAGAACATTATTATGCTACTTTAATATATCGTAATTCCTTGGAGCTGGTGACATTACAGATTGGATTAGACAATGTACATCATGATTTCTCATTAACACCATCCGGATATTGTTGGAAATCATAAAGAAACTCGTCCATGTTGATTTAATTGTCATTTGATGAAACATAAAAAATGGGGCCCATTTAGAGCCCCCCTCCGTGACCAAAATATTATAATTATGTATAGAAGCTAGCAAATATTCCCATTGAAATAGCCAAGGAGCCTCCCACTGGAATTCCCCAAATTGTGCTTCATATCGATCTTCAGCTTTTGGCCCCCTCTTTTCAAAGGACCTCCCCTTTCAACCAAACCTGGTTTTAACCGCCTGTGTACGCATAAATCAAGGACAAACTTGCTCAATATCATAAATATTGATTGGTTTGATTAAACGTTTGTCCCGACAGCGTTACTAGCGTAATCAGACGTTGCGCTTTAAAACACATTCAATAATTGATTTGTTATACGAAAAGAAAACGAATGCATAAATAGTTTGTTATTCAGTAAAGGTTATTCCTATTCTTTATAGAGAGAAAACTCAACATACTGCTTATCCGAAACTTATTTTACAAGTTAATTCTTTTCATCGAGATAACATGGATCGTGCCTCTTTGTTATATGAATGGCGACTAATAACAAAGTAGTCAAACCGTAATCATAGTCCAAAAAAACAACAACATACAATCGGAATGATAGGGACAACGGACCTTCCGACGAAGAAGGCAGGCACTTCAGGGGATGCGCCATAGAGGGAAAGATTCCTTTGCGACCAGTCACACCCGCCGTGAGCCTGTAGTCGAAACAAAGTAAACGGGGTATTACCCGTCGTTCAAAAGTAATGAAAATGTGACAGTTAACAAAGTATAAACAATTCAGTCAAATATGATTTAGTGTTAATTTGTAATCGGAAACAAGGTCATTATAGCGACCCGCTATAGAATTTGCGATAAAATGACTTATAAACAGATTTGTTATAACCCTGCAAACATTCAACTTTTGGTTAGTAGGTTGGCCTACGCTTTAAAAAGAATACATCATACGCATGGCATGCCTCCTTGGCGTATCGAATTCAACTGTGAGAGACATACACACCATAAGCAGGTGATATTGGTACATTTACTACACAAAAAAGGAAAAGTTCGACAATTGCAAGTCAAATTCATCACGTTCGTTTAGCATATAATCAGTAGTTGTCAGTCTGCCATTAGAGATCATATTAAGATAAAATATCATTTTCTATCACTTATACCAGGTTGTTCCACTATCGTATCCGTTAGTGCATCTCTGGGAAAATCTTGCCATTTCTTTAATCGATACCGTGTTTTAATTGATGATTGTCATGTTTTTTTTTGTAGTCGCGAAGTTTTATTCACCGTCCAATAATCAATATACTTGTTCACAGGATCAAATCAGTAAAAGGCGCGGAGGAAAAATCTCTAACCGGTCAATATTTTAATCAAATGGGCACGTCAATATTTTCTCGGTCTTTGTCTCGGTCAAATTGATTGATTGATATTATTGTTTACGGTCCCACCAGAATATTTCACTCAATGGAGGGACGCACCAATGCCAGGTTCGAAGGGCTGCAAAAATTTAAGCTACGCTCGCACTCAAGGGCCTTTGAGCAGGGGAAATATCTTTATCGATGCCACCCTGCATGTGGCACAGGACGTAAAGGGTCTCGGTCTTTTTGCAGTCTCATTTCGGAATGACCGCCCCAAATTATCGCCTCTTACGACAACATTGTACTCAGGTTGGTGTATGAAACCGTGAATCTGACTCTCAACATGCTGTAATTGTTATTACTCTGCGGCCCCAATACACTTCCCGTACCTACACTTCAATGATTCGTGTTAGACAGTTTCATTGGGCATAACAAAAAGTGATGTGATTCCAGTACCCCTGAATTGTTGTTATTACAACAGTAACGAATCTGTTTAAAGTCTATGTTCCGCGTTTATAATGACCTGTTTGCGGATTATAATTACACTAGTCATAGTTTGACTATTTGTTTCATCCCTTGTTAGGACTGTCATTCTCCTACTAGATTGACTACGGGGTTAATCCCTTTTACTTTATTTCGATTAAGGGGCTTACGGCGGGTGTGACCGGTCAGCAGAGGATACTTACTCTCCTTGCACCTGATCCTACCTCGCTTAAATTGTCGGCGTCCGGTTGCCCTACACTCGTATTTGTATATGTCATTACGTTGAACGATGGTTAGGCTTCGCCTTGTTATTATATTAATTTATTTATTGTTACAAGGATTTGATTTGGGCTAAGACAAGCTTGGCAACATCAGTTAATTTTGTTAATAAATCTAACTTCGCTTTATTGAGTCTAGAAATGGACCGTCACAATGCATTTGGAACGTTCATTCTATTCGTTGCTAAGGTAAATTGTCCGCCTAGGAAAATTTTTATTTTTCAGAGTATTCATCAAATAATGTTAATGTAATTTTCTTGAATTATATTATAAGGAATGAAGTTTCGCGGATATTTAGCGAAACTGCACCAAGTTAGATTATATCGTTATAACCTAGGTCAAAATTGGCTTCATCCTTAAGTAAGACTATTCCATCTTCATGATATGTGTGTATGTCTCTCAAAATTATTCGATGCAAGATGTTTGTTGTGCGTATGAATCAGTTTTTGATTCGAGGCAAAGATTACTTCAAAATACTTGTTTTCAGGGTTTCAACAGTATGTTTAAAAAACAGCATTCGGAAATTGTATGGGCGTCTTATAACGATTTAGTTGCATATGGCCTGCCACTGGGTCCATGCTGTTGGTGGTTCTAAGCTTGTTAAGCCGTTTTCTACGGCTGATTGGATACGAATTAAACTTCCATATTTCTGTCAAGACTATGACTCGGTGTGTGACCTTGTCAACAGCGATGCATTACGGGCTCCGGGGCACCTGATCCCACCCTGGTGCGTCATGGGTCGATGTTTGCCCAATTCTTGTTTTTGTGTTATTTGGATTGCGGCGATTGATCATTATTCGTACTGTTGATTTTAACCCACCTCACAAAAATTAAAGTTAAGATGTGATTACACACATATGACTTACTTATGTGTCTTATATATAGGATTACATTTCATTTTAAGAATTTCGATATGTAAACTCTGGAATTATTACAAACTGAATAAAGTGCCAAGCAATACTGGTAAAAAAGTGCTTTATTGTCCTCAACACGCAACATTTTTAATACATGCTTGTTCATGGGTTACTGTTTATGCAATAACATGTGCATGTACTTAACCTCTTTTTCCTAAACATTTAAAGGCAAATGACGCCGTGGAATGCACAAAAATTTATAAGAAAAACTTCTTTTAAGTAATAAGATCTGTAATTTGTTAGACTGTCATTTTATACTAGATTTTCGGGGTGTTACGGTAACCCCGTTTGTGGGGTCGACTACGGGGCTCACGGCGGGGTGGTTGACGGTCAGCAGAGGGATGCTTCATCCTCCATGACACCTGTCCCTGCCTTACCGCTGTTTGTCGCAGGGTCCGTGCTGCCTACCACTCGATTATTGTATGTTGTTTTTTGGACCTTATGATTACGTCTTATACTTTGTACTTCGCCAATTTATTTTTTTTATTTTTGAAAGTTTTAAACATACGTTTTATTGTATTAGCACACCACCGAAGACATTTTAAGGAAAGGAAGTATTGTTGAAATACATATGAAGAAAAGAGTTATTACACCATTACCATTGTATATTATCCCTACATAGTTTTCTCCAATTAAGTGGGGTGGGGATTGGGGTGGGTGTCCACTCACATTAAGTTTTATATCACTAGGGCCACGTTTGTCAAAGGCCGGTACCCTTAGACAGCGGTATCTTTGCTTAATCTTTTAGTTATCGTTTTTTATATTTTCTGGGAGTATGTAATTTCTTTTTATTTTGGGAGGAGGGGTAGGGGCGCGACGTGTAGAAGTGGACTTGTTTGGCAATTTGTTGATGGTTATCATCAGGTTTCTTGACGCAATCTACCCCACCCCACCCCACCCCAATAAGAGTAGAGAGGATGAAATAATTTTCTATTGAATACTTTTTCAGCTTTTTTACACAATTAGTTAATTTATGGTTGTTACTGTTTACTATTTGTCTTTTCAAAGTCCGTCCACCCCACCCCCCCCTTCGCAATTTTTTTTTCATATTTCTCAAAGAATGACACCTAATTCTTTATCAAAATGACCACTTTTATCACCTGCCTTCAATACACGTAGTGAACCACAATATCGCTACTTAAATAGTCAGGTAGCGACTACTGGTTACACTTGGTATACATGAAATCAAGATGATCCGCAAACGCGCGTCATGATTTTATTTCTTGTTTGAAATTACATACTCCTGCTTACAACTTCCTATAGTGTTTTCGATTTTGAACTTTATGTCCGGGCTGCATGGCAGGTTATCACAATCAATTATTTTGAAACACAGGCCAATAGATTCCTTTTTACTGGTTTGAGCGAGTAACTATTGATTTATTGCTAGAAACTTACTTGTATTATCTTGATTAATTGCTTATTTGAGCTATATATTTCAAATCCAAAAATGAGGTACGGTGCAAATAAATATATTCTCAGCAATATACTATTATGGGAGGCCCGTTTTTATCATTCCATATAATGTGCATTGAATGCATTTCCACCGATTTGAGTAGGTTCAGTTTGGGTCTTGAATGACTCCTTGAAGTTTGTTATAACCAAGTTTTGCGAAATATTTATCGAACCAATTAGAGACATCACACTAGTACTTCTAAGTGATGGAATGAGAGAACGAAAAGCCCCAGTACCACCTGTCGAGTGGAATCCCAGTAAAGTGGCAGGGAGAATGGAAAGAACTTCAGAAGAAATTGTGTGGCTTTGTGGGACAAGAATGATGAAGAGAAGAGTCCATTTTAAACCCTACCGATCCATTAATAAGGATACAAGCTACGTTAGAACCTTGTTAGTCATGACCTAGATGAGCAGAGCATCTGAGAGCTATCCCAAGGGTTACGAAGAGTTAATCCAAGATAATCTGTTACGAAACATCAATTAGACGTATATTATTATGGCTGTGGATGAACATTCTAGTTTGGAGGATGAAAGGTTATTATGGGCATAAATTTACATGGGAATGGCATTTTTGCTGAATAAATATCTGAGGATTATTTTAGCCGAGTTCTGTATAAGGCCGGTGATTACGCTCTTGATGGTTCACATTGACAGTGTTGATCCGAAAGCACACTGTCGAACACAGGATACTTGTCATCGGGGAGAGAACTTAATAAAATTCACAAAATTGGAGGTAGATATTGAATTGGTAGAGTCTCATTGTTTTATAATTAGATTTTTTTAATGGGTTAATTGCGATTTGACAAATGTGTTATGGTATGGCATGTGGAATAAGCTTGAAACTGCATTAAGCTATCCTGAGGACTATCTGATCGGAAGAAAAGCACCAGAGGAAGGTATCTTGCTGTGTATAATGCCATCGGAGAATTACGGCTCTGATGATTGGTTCACATGCAGCATGTTTTGATCGAAGCACACTTGTCGGAACACAGGATACCCTTGTCAGGTACGCGGAGAGCAAATCTTTTTAACATAAAAATTCATACAATTTATGTTTCAATATTCATGTTTATAATCGTGCATTTGAGTTTTGATGACATTTTAGATTCCTTTGTAATAGTTACTGCTGTTTTTGACATCTTGTGTAGGTGCGTAGTAGAGAAATAAGTTGAAACAGCTGCTATTGATCCCGGTGAATGTCGGTTGAAGAACACTGCAGAGAAGATGATCTTTTAGTTGAATATAGTACAGGTAGTCATTTTACACACTGTCACTTCACGAAGCAACGATGGCAATGTTCCGTGACGCAATGCAACAAATTATTGAAAGAGGTCTAAATTTTACATTAAATGGCAAAATATATAAGTTTTTTTATAGACATTAAAGGTAATACGCAACGTTCGTTATCTGGTATATTTTATAGATATATTCTCATATAAAATCATAATACCCTTAGACATTCTTTTGAGAAAAAAATCAGGTCATATTTCCTGTGCTTTGGAAAAGATAACAGCTTGACTGAAGAATTGTATTTGTACAATTATTCATACTTGAATTCTGACGTTACCTCTCTTTGAGGAGAAAGTAAATGCAATGCACCTGTAACATATAACACTCTCAGCACTTAGCTGTATGATTATATTTTCATCATTCATCAAATAATTCTTAAGGGATTGAATGATGTTTGCATTTTCTGTAACTCGTTTTTTATCATTGAAGTCTTCAATTTGGAGATAGATTTTTTTTGAGAAATATACATTGCGTATGCCCTTGAATATATATAAGAATGAAAAAATATGAAGTCTTTTTAAATAAAATGTGGAAACTGAAATTTTCAATTGCATTTGGCATTTGCCTGATGCCCCCCCCCCCCCCCCCCCCCTGATGACCGCAACCAACGGACATGCGACATGGAAGTAAGTGACAGAAATGAATTATACTTCTATAGTAACAATATTATTAGTTACATAGTCAGTTTGGGACGTAATACGGAGTCTCCAGGGTGTGAAATGGAAATCGTATTGGGCGAGGTGAAGATGGTGTATTGAAATTCCGAGCGTTTGTTAAGTGACGCACAATTAAAAGGGAACTACTATTGAAAATTTCCGGACATCGTATTGACTCATTGGTGATATCACAATTGAAAAATACACTAATATTGAAAATTTTGGGGCGTCGTATTAACTCATTGGTGATATCACAACTGAAAGAGACCTAGTATTGAAAATTTCAGGGCTCATGTGATTCGTTTTTGTCACAAGCATAAATCAACAAACTTTGTCTGAAGCGGGAAAAATTTATGACACTGGAGCATAATTTTAGAATGATGGTTTTATGATGGTTACACCTATGTATTTCAATATGCATTGTCATTTCGTTTTGTTCTCTTTGCAGAAGTCTGCAGACTTGTATGTCAGGAATCGGTTCCCGAGAGCTGGCCGGGAATGTTCCAATTATTAGTTCTCCATTTACATTGTGTCTCCCACCATGAAGTTGTGTTCTTCCAAATGCTGCAGTAGAAGGATCGGTGGAAGATTTCCCGACAGACTCCTTGCTCTTTGCGGATCCTGTTATTCTACTGCAGTAATATATGGCCTCCAATACAACTCTGTAATGGAACTTCATATATGATGGACTTAAACCGTTTCCCATATTGACTTTACAATGTTTCAATGTGTTCATATGAAAATGCATATTGGAAAAAGCATAAAAAAATATGACAAAAAGGATGAGGAGAGACAAAGAAAAAGGAGATAAGGACCGGAATATTCGTGACAGTTATGAAATGTTGATGATGTGGAAGGAAGAAAACTGTAGTGTGTTGTAGTATAGATTGTATATCATCATTTGATTGATTCATTTCATCAATGTTCAGATCTAAATAAATCATTGATTTTCTTTTGAGTTTTATTTATTATTTCTGAGATATCTTGTTTATTTTTAAGAATAACAAGATTTGTGAAAAACTATTGCCCCCATATTCCACATGCCAGTGGAAGGGGATTATGCATGTGAAATATGATAGGTCTATGCCTTACCATTCAAAATTTATGGCCAATGTTAAAGTTTTTAAAAATGTAGGTCAAAGGTCAATGTCAAACATTTGGTACCAAATAAAAGGGCTTATCATAAGGAATACACATGTGAAATATGAAAGCCCTATCTCTTGCCATTCAAAAGTTATGGCCAATGTTAGAGTTTTTGAAAAGTAGGTGATTACTCTGAGGTTGATATTGAAAGGATGGTCGACTACCTCAGCGACAATACATACGTGATCGTTGATGATTAGATCTTTCAACAATCTGTTGAAACCCCATGGGTCAAATTTATGCTCCTTCATAAGCTGACCTGTTTTTATATTCTAATGAGGCAGAGTACATTTAAAAGCTTCTGCACGACAAGAAAAAAGATCTTGTAGCCTTTACATTAACAGTTATCTGCACCAACTTATCCACCGCCAACTTTCAATTTCAATGTAGCAATTACATGTATTCCATCAGTACGTGTATCATATGACATGTATATCTCTCAGATGAACACATTCTTTGTATGAATGACAAGCTACTTACAGTTTTATGTTACTTTTTTATGTTACAATGTTTTGAACACTCGTGTTTATATTCAACATTTTTCAAATTGTATGGTCAATATAATGATGTTAAATACAAATGCATCTACAAGTAGTTTAGTTGATTAATGTCGATTGATGCCTATGTACCGAGGTCCCGTGTTACAGCAGGTGTGGCACGATAAAGATCCCTCATTGCTCAAAGGCCCTTAGTGCCGAACACAGGCCTAAATTTGCAGCCCTTCACCGGTAATGGTGACGTCTCCATATGAGTGAAATATTCTCGAGTGGGACGCAAAACAGCAAATAATCAATCAATATAGCAGATATTAGGCCTTTTTCGCGTGCTGTTTTTGACTACGAATCGTTCCCTTTTCCTAATTAACGACGGGTGTGTCTGTTCAACAAAGGATGTTTACTCTCCTAGGCACCATGATCTTACATCTGGTGCGTCCTGCAGGAGTCGCAGTTGGTCCTACTTGCAAGTTTTAAATATTCTTCTGTAGTACTGTGGAATAATTTTAATTCGTGGGGGTCAATGTTCGTGGTTAGGTTCGTGGGGACGTAGTTTCGTTGGTTATAGCCTATCTTATACGCAAGATTTATAAACGTACTGATTTTTAAAATATTATTTATGCACATACTAATAATTGAAGTATTTTTGTTCGCTGGATTAATGATTTTAACATCGCCAGATAAATAATGCAACTGGATAAAACTTATTAAGTTAAAATGATTAAAAATAATTCGTGGGTAAGGGCGACCCACGAAATCAAACGAAACATTGAACACCCCCCCCCCCCCTAACAAATGATGAATCCACAGCATATGAAATTGATCGCCTGTTTGTTATCGTTATTTTTTGGCAATTATGGTGAGATTAACAACGGGCAATTTTGATAGTGGGCAGGAAGTTCCTGACAATTGTTCCAGTGAACTTTGTTATCAGACGTATTTAGAAATTTGGTCCTAGATAAGCACGCTTAGATATTTGTCAAGGTAATATGTATTTCCGAGTGAAACTTCTTTGCAACAAGCATGAAGTATATACAAACTGTAAATCGATTGGTGGTTTATGATACCATGAAGGTACACAGTGATTTAATTAATCAACAAAACATTTATCATAAATCATATGCATGTATATATAGTGGGATTAACACATGATGAAAAATAAACAAATATTAATACGCTTAAACTGGTCAAGTTAACATATATACATGTAGCACCGATATTGACGTTTCGTATATTAAAATGTCTTAAGACCTAACTTTACTGCTTCAAGTTAAAAATGTACATACATGCAATTGCTACCAACAAACGGACCTCTACATGTAATACAACCATCAAAAATAACAGCCGTATTCATCAATGTAATCACTATCAAATTGGTATGTCATATCAGGATCAGTGGTAAAGTGACAAGGCACTCCCTTATCATTAAGAACAAAGATTACAATAAAAATAAAAACGTGTAATGGAAATCATAAGCATACACTAATATTATAAAGTCTCATTCATGCAGTGAGTCTGTTCTATAATTTCAATACATCTCGAATCCATTTTTTGTTAGTGCCCTCGGGCGCTGGCATATACAATAGCGTTTTGCAGCTAATATGCATGCTTGGCAGCCATAGTGCGGCATTCTGGGAGTTATATAGGACTGCAATTTTTAAAAAAAATTAACTTCAATACATTTTACACAAAAACACGATTGCTGATACGTACATTATCTCTATTCAGGAAGTTCTGTTATAAAGAACTCTTTCGATACTTTCCGTAAGCCAGGTAATTTACATTCGGTTCTTTCCGTAATGTCATGTGATATATGCATAGCATGAAGTACGAATGTTTGGCCTAGTTCATTTGGCGTGCATGGATTATAATCAAGGTTGGAATAAATCACTTTTGAGTTAAAGAAATTCAAGTAAATTGTGCCCATGACATGAACATGGCATGCTCATTCATAGGAGAGGAGGTGTATCAGTGGCGGATCCAGGATTTATCGAAAAGGGGAGGGGTGGGGAAAATTCTAAAGGTCTGGAAAGAAGCCAAAGTGGGGGCCCAGGGTCAAAGCCCTGGAGGTTTTTTTTAGTTTAAAATGTTTTAAATTTACTTTCAGTTGTTAATTTAGCTTTACATATAAAAAAGGCGAAGTTAACATTGTGTCAAACGTAATCATAATCCAAAAAACATATACAAAATCTAGTGTAAGGCAACACGGACCTCCGAAAAAAGCGAAGGTAGGATCAGGTGCCATGGAGGAGTAAGCATCCTCGGCTGACCGGTCACACCCGCCGTGAGCCCGTAGTCGAAATAAAGTAAACGGGATTACCCGTAGTCAAATCTAGTAGGAAAATGACAGTCTAACAAAGGGTATGAAACAAATCAGTCAACATATGACTTAGTGATAATTTGTAATCGCAAACAAGGTCATTATAGCGACCGTAGAATTTGCGAAATGATGACTTTAAACGAGATTCGTTATAACCCTGCAGCATCACAATTTTTTTGTTAGTAGTTTGGCCTCGATTTAAAAAGTACCGGCATTGCATGCATGTCCTAGCTATCGATCAACTGGTAGATATGCACCCATAAAGCAGGTGAAGTTGGTATATTACTATAGGAAAGGAAATTGACGATTAGCAAAGTTAAAGTCATCACGCTAGTCTGCCATTAGAGTCAATGTTAAGTACATCTAGATTCATAATAATTAAGTTAGTTTATCAACAATCAAGTAAGTTCCTCTTAACCCTCTAGTGCCCCATATATGCTACATGAAAATAAATGATCGGGTGAGTCATTTTTATCATTTTTAAAAAAAAATATCTAACTTTGAAATTAACTCTAACATGTTTGATTTGCTAGAGTTCATTTCATATTTGCGCTTAACTTGACACCATATGGCATGTTTACCGTACCAAAGATGGCAGCCTCTTTGAAATCACCGCATCGCTCAGACTTATAGAATTCTTGACCATCTATTAGCATTTTAAATGAGTTTAATGTATACAATCTATGATAATAAGTTTAAGGAAGGGTTAGATTTTGACATGAAACATA
This sequence comes from Ostrea lurida, assembly GCA_903981925.1. Taxonomy (NCBI): domain Eukaryota; kingdom Metazoa; phylum Mollusca; class Bivalvia; order Ostreida; family Ostreidae; genus Ostrea; species Ostrea lurida. The sequence continues at coordinate 24,452 of CAJDSM010028384.1, forward strand.
CAAGATATGTAAATTAATACAGGCTATTGAACAAAATATTCTTGAATTTATATGTTGCATATTTGCTACGTCGGGTATTAATTTTTGTGTATATTATATGATACAGTGGGCATTAAGTGAAAAACGCAGCTCATTTTGCTCATGGTATTTCTGATCTTGAAAAATAAGTTAAAAACTGAGTCTAAGTTTATCTAAAACATTTGTAATGACAAGTTTGCTTATGATCAAACTGTTAGGCTGAATTGTCATATGTAAAAGTAAAACATCAAGCCAAGCTTTTTATAAAAAACTAAACAGTG
>CAJDSM010028385.1:0-14067 GCA_903981925.1 Ostrea lurida
AAACGAATAAAGTTCCTCTCTGTCAAAGGACTGAGGCGCCGAGCATAGGCCTAAATTTTGCAAGCCTTTAACCGGCATTGGTGACGCTCTCGCATATGAGTAAAATTTCTCGGTTGGACGTAAAAAATATATAATCAATCAATCAAACAATCAATCAGAGAGTATTGCATCTCTCTAGCGGTTGACATTAACTCTGGCATTCGGTATATCGACAGTTTTATCTATTAGTGAACAAGAAATGAAGGGCATCACAAAGTTATCTACATCTGCTTTGTTTGTGGATACTTTTTTGAACATAGACATTAACGGCAAATTATGACGAATGGGTCGACTTCTACTTGCATCATCACTTGAATATGGTGTCTACATGTATGCATCTCAACTTATTCGATACGCAAGAGCTTGTTATGCGCATGCTAAATTTTTGAAGCGAGGTAGGCTATCTGTTAACAAGTTGTAGGAATTTCTACAGTCACGTTTGAGGGCAACATTTCGCAAATACTATGGTCGTTTTGGTGTTTTAGTTTGTAGTACAACCTGTCGCTGGGTCAAATGCTATCTTATGTGTTTCATGGCAGTTGTTAAGCCGTTCTTTATACACTGGTTTTGACTACGGACTGCTTCATTCGCCTGACGTATACAATGAACTCACAGCGGCTGTTACCGGTCGACAGGAGATGATTACTCCTAATCATATGGTCCCACCTCTAGTTTATTCAGGGATCTATTGTTTCCAGCTCTTGTTTTGTGTTCTATTTGGGACTTACGAGATTGTTCACTGTTCAATATCTTCACCTTTACACAGTCCCCTACCGGTTGCAAAAATTCTTCGACCGAAACAATAATCAAAGTTTATTAAATTAGGTTATTGTATAGGTGAAATTCACGCAATTCTTAAATGATCGGGGGCCATGATTTATGGAAACATCAACGGACTAAAATGAAAATCAATCTTTTTCTGTAACTTATCACAAAGTGCTAATGTATCGAAACTGAAATGAATATCTACATGAACAGAGAAAAAAGTGCGGAAAACTGATAACCCATGTCATAAATTTAAGTCAAAGGGCCATAACTTAATGAAAATTCAACGGACCGAAACGAACTTTGAAACTGATCGGTAACGTGTTATGACAAAGCAATATACATGTAGTAATATGAAATAAATATAAAACTGATTTCCCGGACTGACGACGACCGTATGCGAACTTAAGTCCCTTCGCCGTCGTGCAAGACGCTTCAACTCGTTCGCTTTGACTCGTTGATAAACAAACGTTTGGATGATCGAGACCTCGTCGGCGGGGACTAAACAAAAAAAAAACAAAAAAAAACAAAAAAAAAAACAACAAAAACCTACCAGTATGAACTACATGTACAATACCTCACGCTGGTACTCTCTTCAAGAAGCGCTTTAAGAAAACCGTCGAAGTCATATTCTCATGTATTTTGAATTTTTTTTTATTAATATTTCATGATCTAAATATGACAAACAGGACGTAGACACTCACGACAAACTAACAACTTTATGACAAACGGGACGATTTCACTCCTGCATCGTCAACTTCTCATATCATGTAGCAACAATCCATCACCTGTATATGGTGTTTGTCTCTTCACTTATATCGATACAAGAAGAGCTTGTTCTGCGTATGATCAGTTTTTGAATCAAGACTTAGTGGTAAGTCTTCCAGGGAAGAACATGTGGCGCTGCCTACTTCTAACTTCATTTGAAAAAATTACTTCATCATTTAAAGTATCATCATGACAAATTTGTTCATGTAAAAAAATTAACGTGCGTCAAACAGGAAGTGAACATGTGGCAGATTGGAAACTGCGTTACACGATACAGTTCTCCATACCGATGCTCTCTGCCAAATATCAGGAAGTGGCCTGTGTGGTTCCTGAGAAAATGTGACAGAAATTTGTCTATGTTAAAAATATCTAAGTTGCGTCAAACAGGAAGTGACATGCGCAGATTGGAAACTGCGTTACACGATACAGTTGTCCATACTGATGCTCTGTGCCAAATATCAGGAAGCTGGCTTGTGTGGTTCCTGAGAAAAATGTGACAGAAATTTGTCTATGTTACAAATATTTCTAAGTTGCGTCAAACAGGAAGTTGACATGCGGAGATTGGAAACTGCGTTACACGATACAGTTGTCCATACTGATGCTCTGTGCCAAAATCAGGAAGCTGGCTTATGTGGTTTTGAGAAAAATGTTGACAGAAAATTTTGTGACGCCGACGCCGCCCAGACGACTAAAGTGATCCCTATATGTCGCCTCCGCTAACGCAGGCAGGCACACAACAAGCTACTTACAAACAAGTTGTTGCAGGGTTTTCAACAGCCATATTTAAAGACAGCATTTCACGCATTTTATGGTCATTATAACGATCTAGTTTGCAAGTATTTGCCAGTCATTACGGAAATGTCCGACGTGTTTCATAACAATTGTTGAGCCGTATTTTATACACTGATTTTGACTACGGATTACTCTGTTTCTCCCTTCAAGACAAGAGGCTTACGGCGGGTGTGACCGGTCGACAGGGAATGCTTACTCCTCCTAGGCACCTGATCCTATCTCTGGTGTGTCCAGGGGTCCGTGATTACCTAACTATTGTTTTTGTATTGTTTGGGATTTACGAGGTTGATTACTATTCGTTATATTAGTTTCTCATGCAACATATATACAGTGTACTATAAATTTTCAGTTCTGTTATTTTTCGCCATTTGTTTGATGTTTTGCTGTTGGCGAATTTAAATTGCAACCAATAATTTAAAAGGCAAACCGAAAGGAGGAGCGCTCGACCACAAACAATAAAAACAAGGTGAAATAAACACGAGACAAACATTATCATAGTATATTGGAATTTATTTGATGTACAACTCAGCTTAACATCCCATAAGAAAAACCGTGCACACGCATAGCAACAGTAAAATACATCAACATCAAGATGTTATATAATTTCTAATTACTTAATGAATACAATCGATATTCACCTGAGACCCAATAGTATTTGTGAGCTTTATTCTTAATTCACAACATACCTCACATAGTGAAAAAAAAATGAACAGCCATTCTGCACCTAATCAAATTTATGTTCTAAACATTAAATTCACTCAGGAAAACTATTTACAACACGTGGTTGTTTAAAATCAAATGGGATTCCTGGTGGGACAAACGATCGCTAAATTCAATAAGACATAGTTCTAAACCTAATCACATGTACTAGTATCAAATTTATGACTGTCACCATTTTTATTTACTTTCGGTTTCGTTTTAAGGTAGCCCACTACACTAAAGCTTGTACTCTTTATAACACAACGCCACAAGATGGCGATTTAAATAGTTTGTGAAATAACTTGTTTCGATCAATTTGATTTAACATTACTTCATGGCTCAATAGGTAAAGCATCGGATTGGTAATCCGCAGGTCCCGCATTCGAATCCGCCAGGGACGTTTGTTAACATTTTCTGCGAGAAATTTTTGAAAATCATGTNAAATATTTTCTGCGAGAAATTTTTGAAAATCATGTTTTTTGTATTCAAATTTCATATTTTCCACCATTTTTACATGTATAATTATCATATATCATCATATCTTTCATAATTAAATCATATCGTGCTGTTTTGAGAAACTTTTCCCAGATGTAGTGGGCCACCTTAAGTAAATGTGTTGCAAACTCAGCATTATTTGAATGTGAACAATCCTGAAGGTTACTCTAGCAATTCTAGGGAAAGCTGGTGATTACATTTGGTAAGACAGAACTAAAGCTAACTACAAGGTTATATCCACTGTGTACCAGGATTGTAACTAATCTTATCTAAGAAATACAGACACCCACTATACATGGCACTGGAACACATATATCACAAAATATGAAGCGTTAATAACAAGACGTGTTTTTGAAACACTTATCTAATGTCCCCCAGATTATAACACTTTAAAAGTGCATACATTTCTTAGTAATTTAGAGGTCAAGGTCACAAGGTCAACAAAACTGGTACCAATGAAAATGTCTTCTCACATGAATTTAGGCCAAAATATAAATACATGTGTGTTTACTGTCTCCTGCTAGAAAAAGATGGGGTCGGTAGGTCGGATTTCTTTCTTTTCTTCTTCTTTTTTTTACTGTACATGTACGTATTATCATTTGCGCAATTATTGTATGCTTACGGTTTTAATTACCGTAAACAGCTTTGGATGTAGGGGTAACAGTCAGTTAGGCTCTGGAGAGAAACAAAATTTTCAAATAAAAAGTGTTAAGAGTTGGGGTGGAAAAATAGGGTCGATCGGATGACAGTAAACACACATATTTTTTTTTGGCCAAATACACATGCTAAATATGAAAGCAGAGTCCATTATGGCTTATGTTAGAATTTTCTAAAATAGGCCAGAGATCAATGTCAAGGTCAAAAATCAAACAAATGTGTATCTTGCTAAAGTCATCTCACAACAAATATATAATGTATGATTTGCCAAGTAGAATGAATATTATTTTCAAATGAAGATCAAATCTCCAAGAAAACAAAACCGAAAGTGAAAGTCATGGACACGGAGAGTGGAAAACTTCAGTAAAAATAAACAGAAAGGTACCTACAGCGTCACTCCAAAGCACAAGGCACCTACAGCTTTATTCAAAATCACAGGACAAAAGATACCTACAGTGTCACTCCAAATTAGAGGACATCTACAGCTATACTCAAAATCAAAGGACAAAAAATACCTACAGCGTCACTCCAAAGCACAGGGCATCTACAGTTTTATTTCAAATCACAGGACAAAAGGTACCAACAGGTCACTCCAAAGCACAGGGCATCTACAGCTTTACTCAAAATCACAGGAACAAAAGGTACCTACAGTGTCACTCCAAATTAGAGGACATCTAAAGCTAATCCAAAAATCACAGGGCATGCACATGGCACCTACAGCATCACTCAAAATCACAGGTCACTTCTAGAAACACTCAAACAAGAAAGAACTTCTGTGAATATTCAAATATTATGTACACAGCACTCTAAACAACATTCAAATATACATTGTATATCTTAATGACCCTTACATAATATGACATTGTTATAGGTTAACCTTAATGACCACTTACAAAATTACACCAATAGGAAAGACACAATTTTACATCCCCACTATGATAAATAAGGGCACGCCAAAAGAACCCTAAAATTACATCAATGTAAAAGAAAGTTTTACATCCTCACTATCATATTAAATAGGGACACTCCAAAAGGATACAAGGAACCACACAGATCCCTGAGAAGATCGTGGAAATGTCACAATGTAAAATCTAATAGTTTTCAATTTTGAAATAGATCGTTAAAGATCGTGTGGAACTTCAATGGACGTTTGAAATTACAGAAAACTTCAAAGTGTGAGTACTGCAAGGGGAGTAGACATGTCATCATTACGGAGGAATAGAATATGTCATCAATATGGCGGACTTCAACAGGTTAATGCGTTAAATGAACAGGGCTAAGCATCAACTGTTAGGCTACAGATTGGAGTCTAACAGAGGTTTCAAATTCTTTTTTAACAATTATTTTTTTTTAAAAACTGTGCAAATTTCAAAATATTGTACACATCCTCCACTATCCATTCATATTCCTTCAGTGAAAATTCTTGTACCAAAATATATTCTATAAACTTTGAAAGTGATTTTATACAAATGGACTATACCCAGAAAAACAATGCTACAATCATCAAAATATTTTACCTTCATCAAAGTGCTAGTCATGATCGGGTAAAATAACTAAGGCAAAAAAAATAATCTTTAGTTTCTCAGGCACCGTCACATCTCTTCAAAAGGTACCGCATCTAAATTTTTTTTTCAATATTTATTTATTGATTTATGTAAATGAGGTAACTCTTATGTTATAGACTTTTTTTTTTTTATCCAATTACCATTACCCATTGCAAACTCTATATAACTCATCAAAAAGGAAAGATAACTTGTATTATAACCATGCAAGTATTAAAAAAAAAACCTGCCTGCCTCATCTCTTTTTAAAATAAAGTGCCTGAGAAACCATGCAAACATTAATTTTTTTTAGCCTAACGTACGTGCATTTTTATAAGGCACATAAAAAGATATAAATCATATAAGTGTTGATAAATCATCAAAATCAGTTTGGCCCTAATCAAATACATATACATGCTAAATACAATACTAAACAATACTTGCATATAAATAAACAGGTAAAAAGTACAAGGCTGGCTGAAATTATGTACACAATATATTCACATTTCCAGTGGTTTTGCTACTGATGACTGGTCGCCATTTTCTCATGAACATGCAACAGCTGTAAACAAGGTGCGTATGAATATGGAACTACTTTATCATTATATTGCGTCAATTTTAACAGCTGCAAATTCTGATAGGAAAGAAAACCAGTACAAGAGCAATGTGAATATAAGAAAGGAATGATGCGCTCCTTGCCTGCGTGAAGTGTCGCAGGTTATACCCTCATGAATTTTCTTGAAATTGTTTTCGAATCTGTTTCCACGGTTATCTGGTTATACAATTACAAAACGCTAGATTTTTAAAAAATATATTTTATCCATTCCTATGCTGTAATATGTAAATAGCTGTAAATAGTTAAAATACGTTACTATTTGGTTGATTGTTACTTAGAACTTGCATATTGTCTTTTAGTAGAAGCGATCTGCAACCCCCCCCCCCCCCCTTCTACCTTTTTTTTTTTAAAAACAGGCAACAATCACTGTTTCTTTAAAATCGAACAACTTTAGAAATAGGGAAAGTCATGAATGAACCACAATCAAATTGTATCTAATATGCAAAATGTCAGAAATCCAGGGCAAAAGTTATACACAACTTTCTGAGTCTTGTTTTCAAATGGTAGTTCATATTGGCGAATTGTTTTCTTTTCTAGATTCCCCCCCCCCCCCCACCCTAATTTATTTCAGCATAAAAAAAAAAATAGATTTCAACATAAAATTTCAGTTCAAAATAAGGAGTGTCTATATTGATCCTTTAAACACAATAATTATTACATTATAAATATAATTTATATTACCATAGTACAAACACATGTACAGACTATGGTGGCAGGTGGGAATGCTAAATACATTAATACAATAACAAAATGCATGCTTACAGCCAAGGATTGAGAACAATTTTCATTCTTTATACATACTTATGTATTAAACTTAATTCGTTGTGTCCAATAAGTTTGTAATCTGTTTTATAATTACAGGGAACAATTGATTGATTATTTGTTTGTTGTTTAATTTCACTCATATTGGGACTTCACCATTGCCAGTAAAAAGCTGCAAATTTAGACCTATGCTTAGCACTCATAGCAGTGAGGGTTCTTTTGCGTGCCACACCTGTTGCAACACAGGACCTCATATCCGAAAGACCTGCGATTTTCACTTCTAAATTCCGATCTCTTGGTGAAGGAGCAATCATTACCTACTTTAACGTCTTAGGTTTGACGTTTCTGGACTGAGCGGGGCTCAAACTCATGACCTCCCAATCACGAGGCAATAGCTCTACCACTGAGCCACCATGACCGGTTACTGGGAATGATACCAATAAATGGCTTGTAGACATGAAATTGCAAGCAGTCTGTTAATGTTGAAGATTTTTCACATGTAATATAAGATTGAGTAACTGAACGTTGTTAGGAATGTGAACGTTGCATGGGAATGCCCTGAATGTTGCTAGCAATGCTTCTCACAAAAATGGAATTCCTCGCATACATTTTTAGAAATCTACAATGATATTTGCGTGATGTTTTGTTTATATCTAGTTATCATTTATGAGTGATTATTAGTCATTGGTTCAATAAAACAGCATTTCTACATGAACACAATCTTCTTGCGTTATTCAACAGCTGTATTCAAAAATGATTATGGTCAACATATGATAATTATGTATTTCTACTTGAAAACAAAAATATAATAATAATCATAAATAATAATCATAATGACAAAAAAAAAAGCCTGTAGGAATGTATACACAACAAGAGTATAATGTATAAATGTAAAGATGAGGAAAAAAAATCTATTAACAAGCTGTCATGGTAGTTTTCACATCGTGTCAAAATCACACACAACAAACACTTCTCTGAAGCATCGATATAAATGTCTACAATCCACAAATCAAAACCTAAAATCAACGTCATTCATACAGAAACCATAGTCTCTGTACACAACAGAAAATTATCTGCAGTATGAAGTTCTCTCCCTCTCTCTCTCTCTCTCTGTCTCTCTCTTTCACACATGCACTTTCATTATCATCAATAGTAAACCATAACATCAAGTGAATTTGATTCACATGTCTAAAATCTCAATATTCACCAAAAATTACACTACTGAACATGTTGCACATACTTATGTAAATCTCACATTTTACCTGTTGCACATAAGTAAATCTCATATATTTTACATGTTTCCATGACATTTATCAGTCTTCATGATCCTCCTAGAGATATTTTTCTAAAATTCATGAAGTTACTATAATTGTGTTTACATGTTTTCATCATGTTTATCACATTTGTTTTTACTTGGTTTTCATTATTTGATTTACATGGTTTCCGTTTAATTGTATCAGTGATGTTTATCAATGGTTAAATACAATTATCTCGATCTGTTCTGTTTATAAATCAATGTTTACATATCTCCATACTGCATGTTTATGACAGTTTGCATGTGTTCATAATATTTATCAAAGTATACATACTTCTGTCACATTTATCAGACTTTACACATTTACATGTTTATCCATGTTTTAACTGTCTCCATGATGTTTATCCATGTTTACATGTGTCCATACTTTTATTAATGTTCACTTACTTTATGTTTTATCTCCACACAGTGTATAAAAGTTTACATGTTTTCATGATATTCATCAATGTTTACATACTTCTGTGATGTTTATCAGACTTTCAGGATGTAATATCAGAGTTTACACATTTCAAAGTTTACACATCAGAGTTTACACATTTTCATGCTTAATATCAATGATTACACGTTTTCATGATGTTTATCACTGTACATATCCATCATCAGTGATTTTAGAACACCATTTACTCTTAATCAAGCTACAGCCATAGAACATTAAATGTGTAGCAATTGCCCCCCAAACCAAGTAAAACACTACCTCTAACATATATATGTGATGGCATTAATAGCAATCTATACATTGGATAATGGCTGAGAGTTTGGTCTATAAATGAAACTCTGAATCACAATCCTTCGAGGGATACAATTCGACTTTTTCTTTTTCCATCAAAAGATCTGCAAAACAATAAAACATTAATCAAAACATGACACGTACACTTCTGTCTTCCACTCCTCATACTCCTTGTAATCCACCACACAAAATCTTTGATCCTTTGTCAACAATATTAAACGTAATGACTTTAATTATGATCAGCACATTGAGAATATGTGAATTGTGTAAATAAACAGAAATCAGACAGACATAAACACCTGCATATGGCATTTATGTCTCTAACTGACTTGATACACAAGAGCTTGTTTGCATATGGTAGTTATGTCTCTTAACTGACTTGATACACAAGAGCTTGTTCTGAGTATGATCAGTTTTAAAATTCGAGAAAAGCTGCTGACAAACAAGTTGATGTTACAAGTGTTTTAAAAGTCCTGTTAAAGTCAGCATTTCGCATATACATATGTTGCTATAACAATCTTGTTTACCAATAGTCTCTCATTGGCTCAAATGCTGTCTGATGTGCTTCACGCTATATTTTCGGGCTGTTCTTTATGCTTTGATTTTGGCTGCGATTATTACGTTTCCTGACCCAAGATTGGGGCTCACAGCCAGTTGTGACCAAACAGGGGATGCTTACTCCTCTCTGAGACCTGATCCCATCTCTAGTGTGTCCAGTGGTAAGTGTTTGAACAGCTATCAATTTTGTATTCAGCGTGAAAGTTACAAGATTAATCGTTGTCCGTTATCTTCATCTTTTCATAAACCATGATTTATAAGAATCCATGAGTATCATTTCTAAATATAACAATTGCATCTAATATCTATAAATTATATAAATCTTCAGCTTTAAACTTTATCAGCGTGCACACTTACGAAGATCGAACTAAAATCTTTCCTTTATGCTTGGGTGCATTTGAAATTTCCTGGTCATGTTTTTTCCATGTCAAGCCATTGTCCAAGCTGTACTCTGTAGGGGTTCCAGGGAAGATGGTGTTCACCTCAAGTATCCCGGACACCACTCTGTTTACCCACTTTAGAATATTTTCCAGTGTATTGTTTAAGAAGTGGCAAATTTCGTAACCACTTTACTTAGCCCATATTAATATCGTAGCCCTCGATGCCTTTGATACCATCATACGCGGGGTGGTCCGCATATCGTGGGATCCGATTTCAGACCTGCCACACCTACTTCCTGTTTACCGACTATTATAATATTACAGTGTTATCTTCAATAGTGGAATTACCTCACAATTAATTATCGTAGCCTCATGACTTTGAATACCTATCTTCAGCAGGTGTTTCCCACGTCGTGGGATCGAGTTCTCAGGACCTGTCCGACACCTGACTTCCTGTTTACCGACTTATAATATTTCCAGTTGTTATACTTAATAGTGCAATTACTAGCAATTAAATTATCGTAGCCTCATGACCTTTGATATCCATCTTAGCAGGTGTTCCCATATCTGGGACTCCGATTTTCAGACCTGTCCGACACACTTACTCCTGTTTCCGAAACATATTTACAGCAATCCCGGCCATTCTCTGTCTTTTGACCATTTTTTTCAGGTTTATACTCCGGTAAACCCTAATTTTTACAGTTCATACCGTAATAAACTGCAACTTCGTGCATCACAATTCTATAACGTCACAGACAAATCGATCGATTCACTTATCTATCGACGTCAGTTAACAGCTAAGTCCAGTTCTACACACGTCACAGCCAACAATGATCGCAAGCTTAAATTCCTACAACTGCAACTTTGACCATTGTTTGTTAATCAAACAACTTCGAATTTAAGTCTATGATTCCAAATAGTCCATTGGAAAATTTAATTTAAGAAATTGGACTAGCGGATTATATAAGTTTGCAACAATAGCAAACTCAAGTTCAATTTCCGGTAAAACCTGCAAATTATACCCAAGTCCATATTTCTTAACATATTGGAGGTATATTAAACTGGTTCATTTGAGTACATGATCATCTTTTACAGGTTCTAAGGTTTAACAGTTAGCTGTCAGGTATATTCAGTCAGTATGTAATATTATGGTACCGGTTTTGATTTACAATACTTACACTACCATGCTCGGTATTATCTCGGTTTAGATTAATTTTGAAACCGTTCCTGAGATTTGTCTTCTAGTAAAAAAATGGCTCCGGTTAACTAAATGAAAAACATGTTACCAATGTGGCTACTGATAAATACATAAATTTACTCCATACCTTGCCCTTAATCTCAATTACTGGGGGAATTGAATACTTTGCAATCATGAGATAACGGTCATTCATGTTTGATGGTTTTGATCCTTATTGAACATAAATAATACATATATACAATTATTGTCATTTAGAGGTCATCAGATGATTTAGACACCTGAGAAGAGTACAATATTTACCGAGCCCGAAGGGCGATGGTGATATTCTGTGCTCACAGAGGTTGTCGCTAACTCATGTATTATCCGTATTAAGCAGCAATAATTTGTTGATTATAGATTAAAAAACCACCAAGATGTTCTTTGCTTTATATTTAAGGAGTGGAATCGCGATCGATGTGGCAAGTTTGGCTCGAGATCTCAAAAAGTCAATCTAATCCTAATCATTCACCTGGAGGGTCCACGTGGAGGTGAATATGTAGGGAATGTATTGGACTTTCTACTATTGTTGTCTCAGTCCAATTCAGAGAGAGCTAAGGTAAGTATTTCATATTATATAATAAACGTTTTTAACAGTAAGGTGACATTTAAATGATACCAATAATTATTGTAATTGTTCATTTGGTAATTTTCATAGCAGTATAGAAGTCTCAGATACGTATCGTATTGTTCGGTCGTATTGTGAGGCGAAGTATATGAGCGACCCTAACATGTCAGAGTACCTCGAGATACTGAAGAGAGAGAACTGTTACCGTTCGGTCAAGTTACTCAACGAGGCCGAATTGTCGGTTAACGTTGTTGAAAGACTTCGGACACATTGAAACTGAATAGCAGTGGTGGGGATAAAATAAGTGGAGAACGAAAATTTCTCGTTCAAATCATGGTTTATTTCATTAATATGCAATTTCTCACTTACAAACAACGCACATTTAGTAAAAGTAGCACAAACTCGACATGATGCGCGGAGCACTAAAATGACAAGAATCCTTGACGTTACTAGCGCACGGTTCAAAGTACCACGACAGTTAACTTGTCGGCAACGTAGCTCACGTTAAACTCAAGCAACGCACATTTCTTCTATGTCGCTTAAACCATCATCAACAGGTGCGCAAACCTGTTCGGTTTCCCATAGCGTAATGTCACATATTGAGAATCATGGGATCCGCGAAGATATTGATAGTACCGCTGAGATCTTTCGCAAAATCTTCTATTTACTATTTATCTGCAAACCATTTCACGAAACTGATAGTGCGACCCGACCTCACTGTCAGGAGCAACGTCACGGACGATATTTTTTTGCCAGCACTGCAATCTCGGCCAAAGTATGGGTCTTCCTTCACGCAGTTGCATTATATGTGTAAATTCCGACTGCGCCTATGAGATGAGATTTTTGCTAGATGCTAAGGGTGAGATTGGGGTGAAGATTGGGTGAGATTTTTTCATATATGCAAATGAGACTATTGCTGTATCAAATAATACCATAATAGATCTTAAGGAAAATACTAGGCTTTAGTCCCTTATTATTTATAACAAGCAATCATTCAGGGTTAATGCAGCAATACAATTCTCACAGTTAAGTGTTCATTGGATAGCATGTAGTCTCTACTAATTAATGTCAAGATTCTTCTTGGAGTATCTTCTTAGACATTGCCAGGCATTTTTGGCTTTTTTTGATACAACTTGTCATACATGATTAAAGGGAGAAATAATTGCCCATATTAACCTAACAACAATATTTTTTGGGGTGAGATTATTGTGTACCTCGACGGGATGAGGTCTCGTGAGACGTTGCTTCAAAAAGGGTGAAGTCTCAGCCCAACAAGGGTGAGATACACTGTATGCGCATGTCATCTCGGAAACGTGACCTATCTCGCCAAAAATTCTTCTATTATCGCTTTACCACATAGAACGGACCACATTACAATGTTTTCAACCGAATTGTTTACAGAATTGCATGGGCTCTGTGTGGTGTTTTGCCGATTATCTTATCACAAAATATTTATCGCTGCCATCCTGCTTCCACTCTTTTTTCGAAGACGCCATTTTTTCGCAACAATGACGAAACTGTCTAAAATTAGAATCCAAACCTCGATTCTCTGCAATTTCGATACTTTGAACGTTCAATATTTTGCAGATTTGACATTGAACACTCTTGGACAACACCATAATTGTAAAAATATCTCAACTCTTCGCTGGAATTTTACAAAATACAAATGAACTGTATGATATCGAATCATTACAACTTTTTCTCATTAAAATTTTGCCGTGCTCCGGGTCACCATCCAAGCTCATTTACGAAGTCACAAATTTAATACAACATATAAAATCGAACAATAATTTCATTTTATTTGACCCGACTATAGTACAAGGAATTATAAACATGCTAATAATATACTATTAACGCTACTTTTATATATAAATAAAGTGCTAGTCCACGAACTTTCCGGACAACACCTCGTCAATGTACATTACTGACATGTTTATAGTTGGACAGGTTCAATGCCCGATATTGGACAATAATACTAGATTCACCTAAGATACACTTATTTACAGGTTCAATATACTTCAAATATTGAAAATAAACTAGGTTCTTCTCCTAAGTACACTTATTTTTACCAGTTTCAATTAACTCCTAATATGGAAATAAGAACTGGTCTCCTAAGTACACATTATTTTACAGGTTCATAACTCTGATACT
>CAJDSM010028387.1:0-10885 GCA_903981925.1 Ostrea lurida
CGACTTTGTATACATGTTTTGGGGGATCATGCTTGCGTTTAATACCTTATTAACTTCGCCAATTTATAATACCGTTAACCAGATCGAAATAAAGGGTTCACGCCGGGTGTGATCGGTCGACAGGGAATGCATACTCCTAACAGGCACCCGATCTCGCTTTTGGTTTATCCAGGGGTCCATCTTTGCCTAACTGTTAAGATGTACTCCGTATAGGATTTATGACATTGATCTCTGTTTGTTATCTTCACCTTTTCATTTGGAACTTATTTATTAATATTTCCACCACAAAATATAGTCCATTCCAAACCCTTTCAAAATTTGACATGGACACGTTTTGAGCTAAATTTTATATTTGCGTTTTTAATGTTTAAAATACTTAACTAAGTTATTTCTAATGGTCAGCAAAAATTTGAATGTCAGTTGTTGTCAGTTAGAGCGCTCATATTCTTTGTTATATCTACAAGGCTCGTGCCTTGTTTATGTTTAACTAAAGGTTGATTCACAGAAAATACCATGTTTAAAATAAAATGTGATGTGAGTAACACTAGAAACTGTTGAATTGTGTTCAGAATGAAGTTGTAATTTGAAAACAATTATGCTTTAAACGGAACGTATATTAGCATATTCAATATAGGTAATCAAAAACATGACACAGGCTTTGTTTACATAGCGAAGATTCGTAAGTGTTGTATCACACTTGTAACTCAGTAAATAACGTTAAATGTTTTTTTCTGACCAAATAAAATCCAAAGTGCTGAAAGTGGAGAAGCTGTCCTTGTGCAAGAACATCAAAATATTTACACATAGATATGCAAGGATGTAACAAAAACCCAACATACTACATTTCTGAAGAGATTTACAAGATGAGATGTTTCATTATTTATTGTTTATGCATGGATATTGATATCTTTGGATATAAATAGGTTAATAAGTCAACACTGTGTTAAACGTAATCATAATATAAAAAAAAAAAACCCAACATATATACAAAGTCGAGTGTAGGGCAACACGGACCTCCAACAAAAGCGAAGGCAGGATCAGGTGCCATGGAGGAGAAAGCATCCTCAGCTGACCGGTCCCACCCGCCGTGAGCCCTTAATCGAAATAAAGTAAACGGGATTACCCGTCGTCAAATCTAGTAGGAAAATGACAGTCTAACAAAGGGTATGAAACAATGATACTTTTATGATATCTATCAAACGAATTGTAATATGAAAATATTCCATATCAACACTTGAAGAATTCAAATTGCTATGACCAGAATTTCAAACTTATCTTAATCTCAATTCATCAAAATTAAACAATCTGAATCAGATTCAAAGGTATTTTTGCTTTTTGATACCATTAAACCAATGTATTTTTATCATTAAAATCAAAATCGGACCAATCAATCAAAGTTTACTTTAACAATGTACAAACATACATAACACAGAGGAGGTTGACCATTCTCTTTACTGTCTGCTGAAATTAATAATAATAAAAGGAATAAAAAAGACAGAAAGCGAAATGCAATACCAAAATGAATTAAATCATGTATAGATTCCGATGAAAGTGTGGGTTTCTTTTTTAAATTTTTGTGTGATGTCATTGTCTTTGAAATCAAATGAGACAGACTTTGGAAACAACGGTCGTTAATAGACTACAAGTAAATGGTTTTATTCCGTGTAAAGTATTGAATACAAGACAAGGTTTCTGTTTTATCCCCTAAAACATTTATTAAACCTGTATAAAACTTCTTTGCATTACTTATTACGAAACCGTTTTGTTTTTAAGAAAAGAAATTCATTCATACATTATATTTGTAGATTATATAAAAAGCACAAAACTATTTTAGACCAGTCGCGGTATATGGAAAACCACAAAACTCTTTTAGACGAGTCGCGGTTGCTCAGTGGTTAGAGGATTCGTTTTGTAGCCGGAGGTCATGATTTTGAGCCACCTAAGACGTAAACATAGGTACATGTAGTGATTACACATTCGCCAAATGCTCGGCATCGAGATCTTGACATTTTGCATTTCTCTCGAACACTATAAATATTGAATACTATATTTCTCAAAAATCTTCTGAATTGCAATAAATATTTAATGATTATCAGATTAATGGTTAGGTTTGTGTGTGTGTGTTTTATTGTTTGTTTTTTAATTAATTGAGGTAATTATTTTAAACAATATTTATTCGATGTATGTATGGAATAGGAACAGAAGGCTTAGCCTATATATGAGCCCAGTCCCTAGTGATTGAACAGTACATGAACAAAATTGCTAACATTTGTAATCAGAAATCTTCATGTACGAGTATAAATTATATTACAATTCAATAACATTATAATACCTATTACATGCAATAATAATGATTTTCATTCATATGTTGATTTGATATGTCCCAGCGAACTATAAATAAAAGACACCACAGAGTCATCCATGTCTGCTTTGTGCATAGATACTTTATTGAACATAGACATAACAGCAAACTAACACCTCAGCCTTAATTGTGGCAGACGGGGCGATTAGGCTTCCTGTGTTTGTGTGGTGGCGTTCCATCATCGCTTGCATGTGGTGTGTATGCCTCTCGGCTTTTTCGATGCGCAAGAGCTTGTTGTGCGTGTGATCGATTTTTGAGTAGCTGCAGTTTACTTGCAAACGGAATGTTGTAGGGTTTCGGCAGTCACGTTTGAAGGCAGCATTTCGCAAATTCTGAGGCGATTTGTTTTCCGGTGTGGCCTACCATTGGGAAAAATGCTGTCTGACGCGGCCATGGTAAGAACGGAGCTCCTCACTCACGGCCTCCCAATTACAACGCTAACTCCCTACCACTAAACATAAAATAATGAGTTCGTGTACAGTGTATCTTGTTTCTTCCATTTTTTACAATATAATTACATGTCTACTATCGTCTTGACATAAACCATTACAATTTGTATTTTACTTCATTGATACAACTATTTTTCAATAAAATTAATTTGAAGTTGAAAATAGCCACATGGTTATTCTAAACTGTACTATACAAAACAAGCTTAAAAAGCAGAAAAACACAGGGACGCACGATTCATCCTCGAAATAATTCTATTTATGTCTGTTTAAATGGAGATGTGCTCTTTCGTACGGTACTGGATTTATTGAAAATGGCTCATGTCGACTTGAAGTGTTTGCTATGAATTTATATCAGATAAAAATGATTTTAGAAAAGTCATAACTGGTTTCACCTGCGACCACTTTTATTAACCGAGGATAATTCACTTAAATGTATCGAGCACTTAGAATGAAAAAAAAAGTATTCCTAAACCACTTAGAGAAGATAAAGCATATCTACATACAGTGGCAAATCCATCAGATTCTATGAAACAAATCATTATTGAAAATTTGGGTATCCCAAGTAACGATATCATAAATGACAAAATTGTACCCTTTCAGTGTCAACTCATTGAAAGTAATAGATAGAATTTCCTCAAATAGTTCCGTTGCTCTTCTTAAATTGCAATTCGTCAAAGACTGCTTGTTTGTCTTGATGATCCCGGTTCCACAACGAGATTGATTAATTACACACAGAAAAAGATAAGAGTTGTTCGTACGTAAAACACTAAAATAGGGGGCCAACCCGCCAAAGAGATCGGACATATTATTGACCTTTGACCGCTGGCTTTGTAGAAATGGCGTTCTCTCAGCGAGCACGTCTTTTCGACAATTGATCCAATCGATAAGACAAAAGAATTTATAACCAAGATTCTGACATAAGATCGAGCAGAATGTCTGTTCACCTGTGTGAATTTTACAATATATGTACATTGGGATAAGGTTGAAATTATTCTTAAGTCTAATCTAACATTATTTCATCGTAAGTAAATCTCGCGGAGTCAGACGTGATCCGGTTTGCAATCCTATATTAATTATGCGCTGTTGTCTTTCTGTAGTAACACGGTCGTCCTATTGGACTTTTTGTTAATAAAGTGCACTCACATTGCTTATTTTGGTATTACCTCCAGTGCACTTTATGTCAAAGACTGCATAATAGATTGTTTAGTGGAAAACAAATTATTACTGTTTTAAAAGAGTTATAAATCCTTAAAGAATGACAAATTTGTACAGCAAATTCTATATTGTAGTAGAGGTACTATCGGAATGAAGTCCCATGGGTTTAAGACTGCGTTCTTTTTTCTAATAATTTTATCCCGTATGATATATGTTTCAATAAAATTGTGAAAACCCTTCAAAAGCAAAATCCGTTAATAATACGTCGATTATATGAATCTTACTTTAGTCTTCTTCAAATTTTCTTAAGTATCCAGTTTGATCTGGTTAATGCTACGTGTATGTTCAACAAAGAGAGAAGAATAAAGATCTCGACGATTATATGCAATACTCAATGCCAACACATCCATGGTGCATATGATGTTCTTGTTTTGAAAAAAAAAAGCCAACAAATTCTTTCTAATGTCGACGAAATCAAGGAACATTTTGAAAATACATATGCCAATGCATTCGTAACACAAGCAACTAACTTTTAATGATTCTATCATTATATTTATCTAATACATTGTAGATAATAGAAGGAATTTGTGTGCATCTTTTTATGTCCTTCTATAGATTTCGTTTATAAAGTTTGGGGAAGATGTGGTTTTGATTTGGACCTGTTGGTACTGAGATTTAACCTTTATGTTGTTGAAGCCGATATGACAGCCGGTGTTTTACACAGATTTGAAATATATGGCTTTGAGGGAGCAACCTTTGAAGTCGGGAAATTTGTCTTTAATTTTCATATTCAAAGTCCGGCCTTTATAATTGACAATGCATTTAAGATTCCTAATTTTATTGCATATAATGGTTAACAAGAGCGGGAAATATGTCTTACAAACCACGCACAATTATTATTGTTTCATATTGAATGGCGCTTTCTTTAATGTTGTCAAGATAAACCGACATGTCTTAGAAAACTTGATAAGATGTGTAATCCTACTGTCCACCCCGCAAGAGTAAATGGTCCTTCTTAATCCTACCATAATCCGACCAAGTTAAATTTTTTATCTTATAACTTAAGAAATGTATCTCGTGTGATTACCTATGAAATGCCTATAGCTCGTTAGAATTGTCTTCTCTATTTGTTTCGTAAAGTCTTAACATTACATTAGGTATCTAGTCAACAATTTGACAATTCCGAATTAAACAATCACGACGTGAAACAAAGAGGAGGGTGATTTTGAAGTTATTTGTTTAGGAATTTCAGGCCATCTGATATTTGGCCGATGGTAGGTTGAAGGATTTAGAATATCTGTAAGACCACAAAAATTCTTGCACTGCAAACATTTAACAACAATTTAGATTCAGATATCAAATATATTTAGAGAATTTCAAAATTTTTGTAAACAAAATGTTTGTGATAACAATATTTTCGTATTAGTATGAAAAATATAACCCATTTATGTTATACATAATGAAATATGATTAAAATAAAAAATATTACCCCAAAACATTGTTTTTAAAAAAACTACTCTGAAATACACAGATTCCCTGTTTTAAAGATAATCTCTTAATTGTTCAGCACTAAACATCTTTCCTCGCTTCTATCAAGAGACCAACAATTATTAATTTTCACCTATGCTATGCTACTATGCAACTACTTTTCCATCTGGAAAAAAACATCTACAGATCTATCCTGCTAAACCAGGACCAAAACTTCAACAGCAGGAAACGAGTGAGGATGGAAAATAAGTGCACAAGACAGCCAAATTTATGTAGACAATTGAATTTGAGAATGAATATATATATACAAATGTAATGAAAATGTTATTTTAAAGATACATTGAATTTGGTGGAAATTATTAANGCTTTGGGAATGAATATTTATATACAAATGTAATGAAAATATTATTTTCAAGATACATTGAATTTGGTGGAAATTATTAAATTACGTATTACATTAAGAATTGCACGAAGCTCGTTAAAAAAAAGAGTCAACATCTGACACTAACGGAGAACCAATTTGGAATAGATCACATCAGACCCATTTTCACCTCCGACTTGAAACAATCAAAACGATAGTTTATGTCTTTTTTTAAATATTGGACAACCTCAAAGGTTTTGTAGACGCAATCTGCCGTCTGAAATACTTTTTCTCATTTTCATGCGAAAGGAAGAAACAACATATTGACGACGTCTAACTCTCGTTCTGTATCTGTTTGTGTTTATAAATGCAGCTGCCATAATGTCTATGACCATGCAACAGTTTTGTAACTGGAGGCAGTTTGAAAACTAAATAAAGCTTACCAAGGCTTAAGTAATTGACATGTTTGTATGTAGAAAGTTACATCCAACCTATTCTCCACGTGGATATGCTTAAATCAAGTGATTGCTGTTTTGTGTGAGTGTGGATTTCATGCTGTGTCGAAGTTATTTTTCTTAAAGGGAAAGCGGAAAAAACCTGACTGCAAAATAAAGATTTGTTTTTCTACTTTCTTCTGATATTTTGGTGGCATGTGACAATGTTTGAAGGTTAATCATGGAAAAAAAATCAAGTTAATCATCACTTTTAGAAGGAGACGAACGTTTCTATCCAAGTATACCGACAGTCCGCGAATATAAATTTCCAATATTTTTTTTTACTTGAAAGTAGATCTAGACCATCAGTCTTGTTTAAAGTCAGCATCTTGCAAATTATATGGTCGTTTTAACGATATATAATTAATAATTACAATCTGCCATTTGCTCAATGTGCTTTCATAGCAATTGTTAGGGCGTTCTTTACATACCGAATTTGACTATGGATTACTCCGTTTATAGGGATCACGGCGGATGTATCCGGTAGATGCTTACTCCTTCTTGTCACCTGATCACACCTATGGTGTGTCTTACTCTAAATGTTGTATTCCTTATAGGAATTATAAGATAAATCCAGTTTTTGTTATCTTCAACTTTTCACATAACAATTTAATATTCATTAAGACATTTGTTGACAGAGTTACTTGGTATCATATTTGTATCCAACACCATAAAACAGTTTAGTTCTCAAATCTAAAGACCGTGCTATACTCTCGAACCCAATGTATCAGGTTAATGAGACTCTTGTAGGAAACATATTGTAGGCAACATATTAATGCCAGATGTCATAAAGGCCCCCCAAAATCTTAAATTGTATACAATTTTCCATGTCAATTTATTTGGCTGAAACTTGTTTATTTTGACAAATGACAAACAATTTGTTCATGTTTCTATATTTTGAATTATCCATACCAACTACATAGGAGTATAACCCCTTCTCAGAGGATTCATTGGGTTCGACAAAAAGATTTCAAAAACCCTTCGATCGAATCCACCATTATTTTTTTTTTTAACTTTTAATGTTGTACGTTAACAGCGTGACGTTCATAATAGATGTCCTTCTTGGGACTACAAATGACAATTATATTCTTACACCTGTATTATAAAAACACGAATCAAAGGAATTTCACTTTATTTTTCTTTCAATGCAAAGGCAATCAACATTTTACAACAAATATTGAAAATAGGACCTAATACTACACAAATCCCCGATAACTTTCTTCAGCATGAATGAAGCATTACTAAGTGACAAAATCGGATCCGTATTTGGTAGTCTCTCTTTAAAGTTTAATAACAATTTGGTCATTTATTTGCGTGTTGACGACTCTAATTGTCTGCAAGGATTTTTGCCAGAAAGCTCCGCACAGAGCTGACAGGCTATGAGGATTTAATTTGTAGTCAATATTAGTTTTTCGCTGTTGTCAAAATTTTCATTGATTATAAATAACGCACATCTTTATGTCTCGATAGTAACACACGAAGGTCGCTATCTTTAATTTTCAATAAAGTCTAATAAATTCCTACTTTGTTCACCAAGCCTTGCTTTGGGCCGTTATCATTTTGGAAACAAAATGAAACTGGGCCCCCTATGCAACATATGTTGAATATAATTGAGCGAACTAATAAAGTGCTGTTTCATAAATCACTTTCATTTAACATTGGCACACACCGTGTGTTTACCAGGTGTTTGTTTGAGAGGTAAAATAATACGTTTTAATTGATATAATACCTGATTGCTTGGTCACGAACACTTTTGTAAATATTGCTACTGTTTTCATCAATATATGATGTTACTAAAATACCGTAAGTTTTTAATTTTCATGAGTTATAGATTGACATGAACATATTTATTTGCCTATGATTTGTTGACAGTGCTATTGTGTGACCCTTTCCTTCATAAAATAAACATACGTTTCATTCAGCGCCCTTTTTGTTTTCCTTGAATCTAGAATATTTTCTTGGTAATGATGTGCATAAAATGGAATGTGTATATCGACACTTTTATTATTTAAAAAAAAAAATCACTGACAACATTCTCTGCTATACATGATTTTATCGATGTTGTAGACACTGACACATCTCCAATCAAATTCATCAATACAGCATCCACAAGAACTAGCCCCGAAAATGTGTTCAGCGGTGGACCGTAAACGATTAATGTTGCATAAAAAAGTAGAAATCAAATCTCTACAGGCAATAAATATTGATATTGCAATTTAGATGGTGTTCCAAGTATACAGTCTTGACCATTTACAGCGTAATATTAGAGAACATGAATGTATTACCATTCCGTATTCAAAATTGATGGCATCTCTATTGTTCCAATGATATTTCATGTGTAAAATCTAACTTATATCATAGTGACTGCTCTTTCGCCAAGTGCAAATATATCAAAAGTGAAAGTCACAGGTCTTTTGGAAATCACAACAAGCATTCGACCACTGCACCTAGATTTTTCCGTTTGACTTTACAAAGATATTCACTGTTCCATTTTATACGCAGTAAAAATTTGTATCACCGAAAAATATTCTGTTTGTTTGTATATGTACATTGCAAATATATGTAATGTTTTCGCTCAGCTTCTACATCTTATAAACAAATGGAAGGGATAACTCGATGAACTGACCAGTGGACCCTTTAGTGTCACGTTGTGTTGTCTGTTGTACCTACTATAAATAGCTCCAATCCTCATCTTGACTCAATAGAATAAAACGGTAGTAATGACATATCAAAAGAAAACCGCCATAGTATTCCGAAAAGGGGTGGATGGCGTGACGCGTTACATGAGAGCTCGAGTGATTTGGCCTGTCCTCAGAATAAAAACACTCATAATGGCACGCGGCATGCCATCGGCTATTCCCGTATATTTGCTCGATTTCATTGTGAGTATGAAAGGGGCTATTAAATAAACATTTTTGCTAAAATAAAAGAAAAAATAATCAAGGTCCTGTGATACATGTACAACCTTCAAAACCGTGGTCCATGCAATGCAAAAAGAATGCTTAAAATTTACAAATAAAGTCATATACTACGATAAATGTGATGTGAATTCATGGCAGCTGAAAAATAAAAGTTTAGTATATACGTACATGTGCTCTTTTTTTTCTTGAAATGTGGTTAAACAAAAAATGATTCAGTCAAACAGAACGTTATATTTTTTTAAAAAGGTGAAGATAACGAACAATAATCAATTCATCAATTCTATACTGGAATACAAATTTTAAGTTTTGGGCAAACGTAATCCTGAATTTACCAGAGGTGGGATCAGGTGTCCAGGAGGAGTAAGCAACCCTGCGACCGGTCACCTCTAGCCTTATTTATATATTTATGTTACGTTGTATAATTACCGGAAATTGGATGATTTGTGTATAAATCCCCAGATAAACAGTTAAATATTTCCTTTTAAACATAAATTTGGCAAATAGACTTTAGAATTGGGCTCTTGTGTTTTTATGTGAACAAACAATTTTACATCTAGAAATTTAGGTTCTTCCAGTGAAGAAACACGCATAAAAGTTGACATAGCTCGGTCAGATGGCATTCGATCATCCATATTAACTATCAGGTATTAATAACACAAATTATCCCACAACATTTGAAAATTGAAATATATAAGGACGTTTCATGACTTGTATATTTGTATAATCATATTCAATAGATATACATGTATCTGCCCTTAATTCTAAGTGTTCCGTGACAACATTTGAATCATATCTTAAAAGAAAATCATCAAATTAGCTTCATTGTGGGTAAAGAGCCGTTCTGAAGAAAATGCTGTGATATGGTACATGTATTACATGAGATTCTCCAAGTCTACCTGTTCGTATTTCATCACAGAGGTATGCTACACTTTCCTCTGAATTTTTGACAAATTTTACAAATCCTCATTTAGCTTACCGTGATTCAATTGCATATGTGGAAGACTTGTCGTGAATCTGGAATAAGGAACCATTGATTGTTCAGGTAAGTGATTAAACGTTTTAAGCTGCCCTGCCTAAGTCTTATATCCTATACCTTCTTGTCAATTTCAAGTATTTCATATGGATAAGCACGAGGGCTGGGATATTCCTAGCATTAACTTGCTATCATAAATTGTGTGTAATCGACAACAGGGTATTAGCATGTTGTAATTTGTAGCTTTCTAGTATAATAAATTGTAAGTATCGAAATACACCGACATTTCTAACGATAATTTATCTTTCAGACAATATGCAAGAATAGCAACGAACACCAAAAAGGCACGCGCATGATGTCATCAATTATTCACAAGAAGCAGTTTTACCAAAACTTCAAATAACAAAGGGTAATCGATAGTGTTCAAAATCTATCTATAAGAAACCATCAGAGTAATATGGCTTGGTTTCAACAGTGTAACTTCAAGTACTATATACCAGCAATGTACTGTTTTTTTTTTATTCGCTGCATGCTCCTTTCTCATTACATTACACATCCTTTATTTCGCGTTCTGAACTATTCCGACATTTCAGAAGGTACAGGCACGTATTCAATGGCTCTGCAATGATAGCTCTGTGGTATATGTCTGTGTAACAAGGTCACCAAAATAAATCCTTGTGTC